>PVIU01017368.1:0-42177 GCA_004026605.1 Ondatra zibethicus
CCCCCCAACCCCTACACCCCTGCCCCACCTCACCCCCCAACCCACACCACGAACACCGAAAAGGGATTTGTGGTGAGAGCTGGGCTGTGACTGAGGGAAGGGCGGGCCTGTGGAACCAGGCGTGTTTGGCCTACAGCACTTCACAGAAGAGCTTGTGGCACTAACTTCCATGCACCCGTGCGCCGTTAGGGAATTATGTAAACTTCTGGGATTTACAGGACTAGGCACAGTAACTGTGGTACACAGTAACAAGCGCTGGTGTTCAAGTGACTTCAGGAACCTGAGCCATGAAAACCAGCAGTGGGTGTAGCCCAGAAAGGATGGACTGCCCAGCATAGCTGCGCCTCCGCTCCTCTCTGGGGCCCCAGAGCCCCTCACTGTAGCTGTCCTTGCCCTGACGAGATCGCATTTCAAGTCAGAGCCTTCATCTCACCACCTCCAGTGTCTCATACACTCTTCTCTGAAAATGAATGGGCGTGCTGGGTGTGTGCATGAATTTGCATTATCTTGCGAATTGCTGAAGGTTATGGGGTGGACTGTTGAGGCTTGCCTCTGTGTGGCTGCACTGCCTCAACCTGAGAAGGCTTTCATCGGCACCTAGGACTGAATAACGATGTTGCCCAAGCTTCAGTGGATGCGGCTCTTAAGTAACTGATGCTATTAAAACTTTTAAAAACAGGAAAGCTCTTTAGTACTTACATAACAAATTAAATGCTAAATTCACCTACTAAACACTTATTTTATGGAGGAATGATGGAATACAGAAGCACACCTTGGCTATGTAAAACTGCACATCTACCATTAACTGGAAGATTTCCATGTAGACAAACTTCACAGTAGGTAGATTCTGTGGGCACATGAGGCAGACTGAACCAGCTCCTCCGAAAGTTCTCCAGACCCCTTCCTCCTGCTTACAGGACAGTGACTAGTGAGAAGTCTCAGTGCTGTTCTGCAGGGCCCGTCTCCCTTCATGCATTCCTTCTAAAGACCATTTCCAGAAAACACCCGCTTCACAGTGCCCTTCTCCGTGGACTAAACTGGTTTTTACTCTACACAGATGGGCCTTTACCAAAGCCAACAACTTAGCCCAGCCCCACTCCTCAGACTCTCAACTTCAGGCTTCCTTTCCCCAACCCGTGAGCGGTTTTCTCAGATACCAGCGGCAACATGTTTTTCTGTTTAAAACCTGGCAACTCCCAACTTCAACGCACCCCATCCTCACTGATTCCACTGTTCGCACACCTGCTCTCTTGTAAAACACCTTTACCATTTCTCAGTCCCCTTCTTTCCTCACCATACAACACAATCATTTCTTTTCCTGCTACATGCTTCCTGTTCCCCACGCAGTGATCACAAATCCTGTCGCACCGTGAACCTGGTCTCAACTCACCCTCTTCCACAGGCCTACAAAACCCCTCTGGAGTCATGTCCTGTTCTTCTGTGACAGCATCTTGGGAGACTGCCAGGAGCCCTTAGTGCAGAGCAGTAATGTATCACTTGGAAGGAGATATGGCGCATCTTTGAAAGCCAACATACCTGAATCATATGACTACATGCCCAGTTAGATGCCCTAAGAAACTTTTATACACAAACCAGGATAGCACAAAACACATTCCTGGCACCCCTGTCAGCTGAAAAAGAAGCAAGCTTCCTGGATGTTCACTGACAGAACAATGGATCCATTTATCAATATTCATCCTTATGAGACTATTTCAAGGTGTGAAAATGAGCACCAGGAATGCAGCACAGGTCACAAACCAGATGAGCAGACCTAGCCCCAGCGGGCCCTGTGAGAGGACTCACGCCCACAGGTCAGAAAGAACACAAAGCTACTGCTTTACAGCATTGAGCAGGTGAGCAACAGAACCTGGGGACTGGTGGGGTGGGAGCAGCAGGGGACGCCATGGATGTAGCACACCCACAGGGGAGATGGAAAAACTGGGGCCTGCTGAGGCTTGAATGAGAAATGTCCCCCACAGTCTCAGGCACTGAATACTTAGTTCCCGACTGGTGACTGTTTGGGGAGGCTTCGGAAGTGTGGCCTTGGTGGAGAAGTGTGTCACTGGAGGCAGGCTACGAGAGTTCAAAACTTCCAGCCATCTCTGCTTTGTGCTCACAGGTCAAGACATGAGCCCTCAGCATCCTGCTCCAGCCTCCCCGCCTTCGCTCCAAGATGATGGAGTCTGACTCTCTGGAACCTTAAATAAGCTCTTCTTCTGTAGGTTGCCTCGGCCATGGTGTTCTACCCTGACAGCAGTAGAGTCACTAATGTAGTAGCCTAGGACAACCTAGGTTGTCTGGGGTCGGCGACAGTAGAACAGCCTCGGGCCTGCCCTTCACAGTGCCCTGCCAATCTAGAGTGCCAGGGCAAAGGCACCACAAGAGGCCCACTGGCCCCCAATGTCCTAGACATGTCTACTCAAACGGGATTACACAGGAATGAATGACAAGAAAAAGACCCCAATACTGAACCATGATAGCTGTGCGCCTCCAACAGCCTCCCACCCCAAAAGAGAGAGAAAACAAAATGGTAGATTTGGGTCCTTTGTGCTATGGGGTCAGTGAGGTGGACCCTAAATCAGAAGTCTAGTTTCTCGGAAGATAGGGGCTTCCCTTCTGTTAAGAGGCTGAAGCACAACCACACTAGGGGAAGATGGAGACCAGGCAGGCTGGGAGTCACATGGGAGACACTGCCATATGAGGGGAAAAATGAACTGATTCTTTAAAAGAAAAATCACCACAAAAACCCATTTTTAGTTTTATAAAACTTGCAATAAGGCACAATTCTTAAGCTGTTTTCATTTTTTTTATTGCTGTTAATTCAAGGAAAAAGGTTGCATAAAATCCAATCTGTCCTAGAAATATAAGTGGCCTTTCCAGTACATAACATTTCAAATATCAAAGTATATGGTAAACATACAAATGAGGAGAAGGCAGCACACCTCCTATGTACAGTACAGTATTGGAAATCATAACATACGCTCCAGTCACCACGCACCTGGACAAGGCTTAGATACTCTCCCCGAACAACTGAACCGCAGCTTAGCAATTAATAATGTGGTCCAAAAATACCCAGATCAAATAAAATATATTTAATCAAAATAATTTCCTTCTAAATTAAAGCTCTCACCTACACAGCCACACCCCCTTCCTCTCCCCTGAAGGTCTCAGAATGTACATTGGGCTATAAATATAAATGATACTTTAAAGTGTTGAACTAGCTTCTTTGTTCTTCAAGTTTATTTTTCTTTGTCTCACAATGTCTGGCTCTGAACCCAGACCAAACATTTTAGTGCCTCTGCCACACCCCAACTATATTCCCCACAACACAAGCCAATCAGTCACCTCTACTTTTTTATTGAGGAATGGAAACCCTCTTACCCCTAGGCTTACAACCACGTGGTCGTACTTGTTCACTACTGTGGAGTGCAGCAGTCACTGATGATACATCCACTCTCCCAGATAACCTCAGTGCACTTCAGGAAATCAAAAATTACCTGGAAGCAATTTAGTACATAGATTGGCTTTAAAAAAAAAAAAACAAAACACAAAACCCCAGCAGCATTAAATTTGGCAACACGACAGTGCCATGATTAAACCGTCTCAGCCCACTCAGTCCAGTTGTTCACGTTACCCTCAACACCGCGGTAAGCGGTTATAAAAGTGACACGGTTGGGGAGCACACAGCTGACTTCTGATCAGATCAGACAAACCACACACATGTAAACATGTGACATTGTAACAGCTGGTGTAGCAGAAGAGGACGTCTCCACTCAAGCAGTGTCTGGTCAGGTCAAGGTGGTAGACAACAAGCAGAGCTGGCTGTTGACAGTCATCACAGACAACAACATCCACACCAGTGCGCTCACTCTGTCTCTCTCAAGAAACAGGCTACGAAAGTATGACGGAAGGAAAGCCTGTCTGTCCGCTCCACAGGTCCGGCTCCCAGTCTGACTCGCTCTCCCACTTGTTTCCAGGGGACTGGGATAAGTGCTGCCTATGTATTTACGTGGCGCTTTTATGACACATATACACACTTGTCAGGGGTGTGACTTCTGAAATGAGTGGTGAGACATGCTCCCTGTGACACAGCAGGTCACAGAGGCGCGACAAGCGCGGTGCTGAGCACTCCCGCGGCAGGCCAGGGAGACGTGCAGCTCAGGGTCAACGTGAAAAGCAGCGCGGCTCTTCCCAACCATACGGCCGGTGCCAGTGTTGTGAGGACAAACAGGGTCGACACACAGTTCAGAGATTCAGTAAACATTGCACACAGCAAGTATTCAGTGTAAAAAAGCACACATCAACGCTTTTCGTTCCAGAGTTTGTCTGAAATTTAAGTTACACATGTCATACAGGCCTGCTGTTGAACCAGGGGACCAGAGGCTCAGGAGCACTGCATTCTTTCTTATTTTGGACATTGGTACAAGAGAAATGAAAACTCCCAACTGCATAGAAATGTGGAAGTGTACAGACAAAGAAACAAAATACCTTTCCTTTCCTCCCCTCCACACCCCATGACTCCCCACACTTGAGTGCACTAAGCAGGCAAGCTTTACTCGGTCAGTCTGCAGAATCCAACGCATCATTAGAAGGGGGGAGGGGAGGTGCGTATCTCAGTCTGTAAGTGCCTAAAACAGGAAAGACAGAACGGCTAAGTCACCGCTTATGACTACACGTATCACAAACCACTACACAAGACTGCAAATGGGCATGCTTCCCAAGGCCCTGCTTCAGCACTAACTTCTGCTCCAAAACGACAAGGAAGTTACTCTCTCCCAGAACAACGGCAAGCCCGTGCTTCAAGTATAACCTAAAGCTATTTAACTGGATCTCCCTTTGAGAGGGCCTGATATCTGCCCGACTCAAGACCTTTTCTGGTTAAGATTTTGGCACAACGACAAAGGGCAAATACATGAGAGGGGAGCGGTCAGAACTGAACCTGGCCCTGTACCCACGCCCATTTGAGTGCATGTTCTTCTTTTGGGTGTTAGTACTGTTCAACTCTACGCTTAACTCCCAAACTCTGCTCAAATCACTGTGTTCCTGTAAAAATTCAATGGATTCTTGAATTTTTTCCCCTTACATGTACAGAACAAAAGGGCAGCATGGGCACGTGAGCCAACTGCTTGCTCACTGACTCTAACCAGACTAAAAACCTTGTATGCCAGGTAACTTAGCTTACATCCCAGTTTTCAATATTTGAAAACTTTGCTTCCTCTATGAAAGAGGATTATAACTCTTAAAAAGTCCTCTGGTGTTTATTCCTTAGTGACAAACTAAGCTTCCTCTGACCTTCCTTGTGCTACATGACCTGGATCTACACTAGAGTTTCTCTGGTTGCATTTTGTCACTGAAAATACAGCCTCTGTAAACAAACACACGAACGGATCTTTTCTGCTAAGACAGAATCACATAATCAAGAAGGAAGAAGAAATGGGGGAACTCAAAAACAAGTCCTCTGGGAGTTAGTGTGATTACCTTGTTGATTGGCCTCCATGGACGACTGCTTACAGTCCTGTGCATAGTGTCCGCTTACACCACAATTGTAACATGACACATTCCCATTCTTCTTGGGCCCAGAACTACTGGTATTGGCAACTACATTAGGTGCTGGATATACAGGATACAATCTCCCAAATCCTGCCATCTGTTGCATGCCATAGTTGGCTTGGCTCCCCATGACTGGGTCATGCACCAGTCCATTTGCATATGGAGTCTGAGGCAGAAAAAAAGGAAGTTGGTTTCCATTGCTCTGATGTGCTTGGTTGAGGTAGCTGCCATTGCAAATGGATGGCAGAGTGAAGAACGATGGGACTCGGTACATTGGTCCAGGCATGGGATTGGGGTAATAATAACCATTTAGCTGAAGGTTTCCATTGGTCCCACAGCTGCACCTTCGCCCACAAGAACCACAAGGACCTGAGCCCAAATGCTGTGGTGGCACTATGGTCCCATTAGCGTTCGTGCTCCCCACAGCATTAATGTAAGATGTGCTATCACTCTGAGCAGTACTGTGTGTCAAGGCAGGGCTGGGGCTAGGGACAGGACCTGGGGTGTGGGTAGGAACAGCAGGAGGAACTGTGGACTGGGCTTGACTGATGCCTCCACTTGTTGGCTGGGCAGAAGTGGCTGTGTTGAGCACACTGGAATTCTGGGTGGGTAGCACACTGGCAGCAAGGGGTGAGCCTGGAAAGGAGTAGGAAGCTGGTGGTTGTGCGGCTGAAAGGCCAGCTGCAGGAAGAACTACCTTCACATTGGTAGGCTGAGGGACTGTCCCTGTGTTTCCCTCAATCTGAGGCACCATTTGATTGAGTCCTACCACTTGGGATGCAGATTTTGTGATGGGGTCCGAGGCAGCCACAGGAGATCCCGGGAAACTACCTGGGTTATGGACAGGAATAAAGGCAGTGTTTGGTGATCCCATGCTCAGACTTCCGGCTGGCTGTTGTGGAATATTAACTGTGCCACTCTCGGAAGAGCCCTGTGGAGGTGGCAGTTTTAGCCTCTGTAACGTCAGCTGCAGAGCAGGAGCACTGCCGTGTGGAAGGAGAGACGGTGGGATGGGTAACGGGGAAGCCAACAGTTCCAGGTGCTTCTCTGTATCTCCAGAAGCTGTTGGGCCTAGGATTCCAACAGGGCTTGAATTTGTAGACTCCATCACTGTAGAAATAGCCATAGGATTAGGAACAAGCATCCCTATTGTTTTGCCATCTGCAGATTTGGGTGAAGGAATGACAACTTCTGACTTCTGGGCACCATTGTGCATGACACAGTGCAGCGTTGGCATGAAGGGAATATGCGGGTACTTGTGTGAGGTCAATGGGGCTTCTAAAAGGCTTCCGTTCTCGCTCCCCAGTGAGATAATCTGAACAGGTGGCTTGACAGCAACAGTCTGGTTGACAGAGCCATAGTCTGTAAACCTGGCTGCTGATGGATTCCCAGAATCTTCAGAATTGCTGTCCGTGTCTAAAGAAAACATACAAACATGGATTAACCCAGGCTGAATTCCTATTTTTCTTACTAGAACCAACATCCAGGTGTATCTAACATGAATTTTCTTACTAGAACATCCAGGTGTATCTAAAATGAATTTTCTTACTAGAACTAATATCCAGGTGTATCTAAAATGAATTCAAGTCTGGAATGTGTCTGTCCATCACATTTTTCAACTGCCCACGCTAACTTCTGTTGATCTTTGGCTTTAATCTCTCAAACAGTAACAAAGGTCACCCAAGTGTGACACATAAAGATACACATGCACTACGACCTTATTACTGAGAAAAGTATTATGTAGCAGTTTTAGGTAATCTACTTAGTTCTGTACCATCATAAACCTGATTTTAAATTTGTCTTACAAATGTTCAATTTAAGAACTATGACCAGGACAATATATAATTCAAATGCTTAAGGTAGGAAACGAACTAAGAATTTGTACCACTGTATATTCAACAGGGAACATTTAAAGCTACTTGTATTAGTCCTACAATGAACACTCTGGAACACAAAGCGCAGGATAAGAAAGCAAGCACCACTATTTCTCCACAAGTACACAGCAGATACAACACTGCCCTGCACTTGTGTTTACCATGGCACACACAGAAGCCACTCCAGCTTCCAGACGCGGCAGAGTAGTCGCGGTGCTACGTGGTGCACTGTGCACATACGGTGAGCACGGCACTTCAGTCCACACAACAGGCAGACATCGTACCGACTGTAAGAACTTTCTGTTCATCAACTAAGCAGCAGTATACTTGGCGCTTAGAGTTCACTAAGGCAAAAAGTGGTTATATGTAGTTGATAATGCTAAACATCCTTGAAACAAGTATATCAAAAGTAACCTTCCTAAAGAAAAGCTAAACAGAACCCACTTGACATAGAATATCAACTGTTGTTAGCTGAACTAGTGGGGAACTTATACTAATGACCGAATGATTATAGCAAATATGTTCCCTAACAGATAAAGTATTACACTATTTATTACTAAACTTAAAATAACCTCTTCAAGGCACTGGATATGGACACCATCCATCAGTGCAGAGCTAAGAACAAAAATCAAGTCAAAAAAGAAAAAGGAAGCCATCTTTCATATAGATGGTCAGTTAAATTTTCATACGAATTAAAGCTTTAAGTCTGAAGTCACAGTAATAACTCTATGGTTTTTGGAGCAGTATAGGGGTAAGGTAGGGGTCATGTTTTTGTACGGACTTTAGGAAGCAGAAAGTTGCAAAGCATCATAACAACAAAGCCACACACTTCCGAAGGCCTTTGTGTGTACTCAAAACTTGGAAAGTGTTCGAAGCTTTCCATCCCAGTGGGCGCCTGGGCACACTCTAAGGGACTCTGGCAAAGTCCTCTACACAGGCCTAGTAACATATAGCTCTGAGAGCAAGAAAGGGGTACTATGAGAGCTACCCACAGATCTGACAACTAGGTGACATCCGCTCAAGACTCAGAATTATGTGTACACTGCACAAGCACAGTGGCTTCACATCAGCAGCACTGACCGCTGCAGGCTTCATTTGACTATGAAACAAGCACAAGTGAGGACTGACTTCAATTATTTGCAAAGTAGTAGCATCCCGATTCAGGCTATGACAGTGACACAGAAGCTAAGTCCCAGCGAACTTAAAACTGTAGCAAGAAGCCACATCTGGCTGAAATGCCATGGTGTAATAATTTTAACAAGGAAACAGACTGTTCAGCACGGTACCTTTACTGCCATGCCAGCCAGCAGTTGTGGATGGCACACATGAAGGAGAGCATCCTCATTAAATACAGGCTTTTCAAAGGGCTCTTACTGTCAGACCAGAAGAGGGAGTAAGGCCCTCCAATGAGAACAATAGCAGAAATGTCAAAATCAACTCCCTTAGAAAGGTGGAAATTAACTAAAGGCCTGGCGCTTTATAGCATGTGTAAGAGAAATAGGTCAACCTCTTAAGAACAGAGATCCTTACAGCCTTTTACATTGCCCTCCCCTAATCCTAATCCCAGATCCTTACACAGACAGCAGCTTTGGAAAGCAGTAACCCAGGCATCACTAGAGGCACGAGTAGAGCTCCCCCACACCGTCTCCACAAACCTGGCCCTGTGTGAGCCGAGGAGCTGCTGTGCTCGCCCTGCCGGCCTCCCATCCACAAGACAAGCCCGTGTTGCTATCATCCCGTTCCCTGTCTATTTCATTTCATATGCAGTCTTTATACCTAATAACAAATTTTAAGTCTATAGCAGGTGGTTTAAGAGGTAATAGTTTCATCCGCCCCCACCTCTTTCTATTCCCTCTGCTAAAAGCAAACCTCTGTCTTTTTCTTCTTCACTTTCAAAACTTTCTCTTCCATCATGCCGTGGACTAGACGGAGAACTGCAGCTCTCTGAGGACGTTTCTCCACATGTGTCATGTCCAGATCCAATGTCCAAATTCATACCTAAAAATAACAACTCTAAAGTTATGTTGAAAAGTTAATTAATTTTCAAAGGGAACTATTAAAAATTAGTTGTAGCTATAAATTATTTTTTCCTACAACACTTAAAAATTGTCTTTGATCTATGTTAAAATTTATTAAGTAGCTGATAAATACATATTTAAAACAAAGGCATAGAAGAACAAGTCAATTTTACTAACTTAATCAGAATTTGTTTCTTGTCAGCCTGGTAGCACCACTTTGAGCTACCTTTTAAGTCTACAGATTCTATCTCCCTAGAACTTGCAGCTGCCCCTAGCCCCCAGCTCCAGGGCTAAAGGCTCCTGCAAGATCACATCCAGTTCATTTTGTGGGTGCTGCAGTATTAACAAGTCCTCATGACTGTGCAGCCAGTGCTCCTAAGCACTGCGCCATCTTTCCAGCCCCAAAGCATAAGTTCTTAATGGTCTCTGTGTGGCAATGCATACATCTCTTTAGAATAGAGCTATAAAGGGATTTTTTTTTTTAAGACATGGTTTTACTGAGTAGTCTAAGTTTGGCCTTGAATTGATAATATTTGTGCTTCAGCCTCCAAAGTCCTGGGATTTCAGGAGTGCACCACCATCCCTACTACTGAGACTTCAAGTTTTCAAAGAAAACGCGATGTCAACAGAGATGACTAACAGCACACACTACTTCCTGGAAGCAGAAAACACAGAGGGAGCAGTGAAAGATCTTTATTTTGTTCCCTTTCATATTTCTGAGATACATGAATATACTACCAGTCAAAGGAGAAATTAGAATTTAAAATAAAAACTTAAAAATTGAAAAGTAAATAAGACCTGTCTTAAGATGGGCTATAGTGTGTTTAAAGCTGAACAAAGGCCCAGCACCTCAGCTCTAACATCTGCATTTCATGGCAGCTACTGCTCCACATGGGAAGAAAATAATCATTTCCAGTTTACTGAAGACTCAAAGGCTATTTTTCATTGACACTTTAATAGTTTAGAGGTCTTCTTAGGTTGAGGTTTGCATGCATCCGAATTACATTAAGGCATTAATGAGACATGATGCTCTCAAAGTACACTCTATTCATAGTTCTTTCTGATAAAAAAAAATGAGTCAATTACACATATCTGTATCTAGATAGATACACAAACATCAAAAACAAACAAACAAAACAAAACAAACAACCCCCAATTAGGGCAAGGTTTGACTTACTCAAAAGTCTGATTATTACCATAAAATTTGAAAATTAAAGAGATAAAAGGGGAAAGGAACTGGAGTTTAGAATGCTACAAAGCCTGTAATAACCTAGAAGTACGTCTTTTCTTCTCATTTACCAGCACAAGGAACAAGAAGTAAATGACTGAGCCCTTCACTTGGTGCTGCTCAGTCTGCTCACAAACTGTTACATGTCATTACAATAGGGCGAGGGAGGCATTATTCCTGGCTTATACACAACAATCCAACCTGAGAGGCCACACATCTAAGAAACAAGGGACATGGAAACAAACCCTGAATGGCAATGAAGTCCATGTTATGCTTTCTGGTTCTGGATACCTGAGACTAAAAAATTAAAAGCTACAAGCACCTTGGGGGAGCAGGAGTTTCAGAAGCATGTGAAATGAGAGGCAGTGGAACCTCATAGAGGGTGGTACACACAGGACTTGCCCAGGAGAGTAACTCAGCTAAATATGTTCTTTGAAGTCAAACATGGAAGCAATATGGAAAATGGGCCAGGGGAACAAAGACATGAGGCCTTGGCAGGAGTGATTTCCAGACAGCCGCCAACAGACAAGCCTTTTGCTCGCCATCTGGAACATCAGATATCAAAGGGCTCCAACATGCTCCTGGACCGCACCTGTGCATAAGCAAGATGGGTCTTTCCAGGTCATTCTCCCCCCCGTGGTGGTCTGCATGAGAATGCGCCCCATAGACTCATGTTTGAATGCTTGGTCCCCAGTTAGTGGAACTGTCTGGGAAAAATGAAGAGGCATGTTCAGGCCTTGCTGGAGGAGGTGTGTCACTGGCTTTGAAGTTTCAAAAAAGTCCACACCATTCCAAGTTAGCTTTCTCTGATTCTGCTTGTGGGTCAAGATGTAAACAACTATCAGCTATTGATCTAGCACCATGCCCACTTGCCGGCTGCCATGCTTCCTGCCACTGTGGTCATCGACTCACCCTCTGAAACTGTGAGCCCTAAATAAAGACTTTCCTTCATAAGTTGCTTTGGTCATGTGCTTTATCACAGCAATAGAAAAGTCACTCCCAGTTTAGCTAAGTCAACAAACTGGCATCATTTGAGATTTAAAATACAATCATTTTTCTTTCTATTTAGCCTCTCCCTATGAACATCCAGTTGAAAATATATCTTAATTAAGAAGCATTCCTGTTTCTTTTGTTATATCATAAATTAATGTGTTGCCAGGACAGTAAGATTCAAAACAAACAAAAACCAACTGTTTGTGGAATTAGCTAGTTAATTAATGTCAGGTGCACACATAGAATATTCTCCTAGAGGTCTGTGGCTTTTTATTTACTTACTTTTTATCTTTACAATTAATACTGCATGCACACAAAAAAAATACACACAAAAAAAGCAACTAATGAACTAGGGAAGAAAAGGGTTTTTCCATCAGATGAACCTTAGCCTAAACATAGAGGGATTTAAAGCCTTTACCTTAACGATGGTAGGTAATAGAAACTAAACAACCCAGTCCAACAAAACTCCATAAGTAAGTCATCAAATTATAAAAATGTCAGTGATACTCTAAAACTGACTCTGACAAGAGCATGTCTAGACCCAGAGGGTGGCCCACAAAGCTGAGACAAGACTGCCATAATGTCAGAGCCAGCCAGCTCTGCAGTAGGTCACTGCTGACACGACCCCTGAATTGCTTTATCTTCCCAAATGTCTAACTGGAAACTGCTGTACACACCATGCGATGGCTTGACACAGCAGCTCAGCATCCACTAAGATGCCACACTTCAGATGAAGGAGGGTCACTGGAGAGAAGCCGTCCTTACCTTTCACAGCACTGCCATGAGCGTGCTGAGGAGTCGAGAGTCTAATACCGTTTATTCTACTATTCGGTCTGTTCTCGGTTTTCTTCATTTTCTCCCTAAACCAAACAGATATATACATGCATATGAAACCCAACACTTTTGTAAGGCCCTCTATCAAAAACAGTAAATACAGTACTACTAAAATCCTCCAGATAGTAATTAAAAAGAATTCTAAGAGAAACCTAACGTGTCAGCATTCAGTGTGCTTCTGAGCTCCGCCCTCCACACTGAGCACTTTTACAGCAGTTCCACTCCGTCACGTGTATGGTGATAATTTCAACTACAAACGTCGGTCCCAAAACAAAAAGGCAAAGCAAAATCAATGGAATATACTATTTATACATATAAACTAAATACATCCATAGCCAAATACTGCATGCTTCTTTTTCCTACTTTTTATTACTGGAAACATTAAATTGAACCTACTTTTCTATTTGTGGCTTCCCTTTCTTCTTATTTACTGAAGATAAGCTCCGTTTTTCAGCAGAGTGCTAGCAGAGAGAAAAACAAACAGACCTCAGCTATGGCGCATTGCTGCAGGGACCCTCATTCTAACAGCAAACACGAAAGAGACTGCTCTCCGTCAGGGGCTAACAAATCTTCATCTCCAGCCCACTCCTCCAGTTACCCACAGGAGCACTAAAATGTACATATTCTGACAAACACTTAACAGTAATCATGAGAAAACTGCTCTAAAACAGATCTCCTACAGATGTTTCCTGACTGCAGGTCTCCTTAACTGCACTTTGACCTTCCAAAGTCAACCAGTCCAAAGCATACTGATGGGAACTTTTAGAAGTGTTTCTGAGCGTAGTGAAATCTCACTTTGTTCCACCCTCCAGGGACACAAAGATCCCGTGTCTAGCACATCTATTCCATATTCACTACTTGTATGAGAGCAGCTAAGCACACGAACACAACCACATAAACTATGATACTATACTGCTACAACTTATTTTGTAGTATTAGTTACTACTGTCAATCTTCTACTAGGCCCGATTATAAAGTTTATCACAGCTTTGCATTTATACACAGGAAGATACAGGTTGTTCAGGTACTCTGCAATGTTCTGGAAACATTACCTCTGTGGACATGTACAAGGAAAGATCAGTTTGAAAATTCCTATCATCATATTAAGATAGTGATCTGACAGGTGACTAATCCTTTGAGACACAAATAAATAATAATAATTTGGAACAATTTAATGAACACGTAGAACTGGGAATAAAGACACTAGTGTCTTATTAAACTGTATCAGTCTTGCACAAACAAAGTCATCTAGATACAGATGACCTTCTCAGACTGCAGAGGAATTCAATTACGTACAAGGATAAAGCCTCACACTGAGACATTTCCTCCGTTCTTACCAGATAAGCTACCTGACACAACACTTCATTTCTTAGGAAATACAGAGTGGCAAACGCAATAACCAAATGGCACCAAAGCCAACCTGACACATACTTGGTCAGTTGAGGTCACACAGTGCTCTGGGTGCTGGATGGTGGCACAACCTTGGTTCCTCCAATCCACAACTCCATTCTGTTCTGCATACTGCATGGTAAGCCCATCCAATGGAGAGCAGCTTGTACCAACACTGCTAGTAAAAGGAAAGCACATGACAGTGTGAAGTCTGTCCCCTAATTTAACCTAGTCTACTACCTCAATGAAGAAGCTACAGGGACGCTTTCTCTCACCTCTTAGTTTCTGTTTTTGGAGGGTCTAGTGATCAGCATATAGGCATACAGAAACAAGTATATCCTATGAAGTGAACATGTAACTTATCAGCAAGTGTACTTGTCATTAGTGTCTGTGTGTGACTGAGGTGCCGCTGCTCCACCGTCAGTCAGCTCAACAGAGACACTGCACAGCCTGGATCAGGCAAGAACTGCTGAGCGAAGAATTATATGGACAGGCACACAAATGATCAATATAGAGTGACTAGAAGCCCCTCAAAATACACACAAGATGAAAGGCAAAAAGCATCTAGAGAATGAAGTCTCCGGGGATAGACTGAGTGCTGAACACTGTTAAGTACAGAAGATTGAGGATTCTGCAAAGTCACTGAAAGAACCAAATGGAAGTCTTCAACTGCAAAAATGGTGTGAAATTCAGAGGATGGAAACCAGTGACTCCTACAAGATGGCTCAGAAGAACAGAACAAGAATATCTGAAGACAGAAGTTAGGAATTTTGTAAAATCAAAAGACTTAAGTTACAGATTCCAGAAACAGAATTAATGCAAAAACAGCTACAAAGTCTATGGCAGACAACTGAGAAAAACCCAAAAGCACCAGAAGGAAAAACTACCAAAAGAACAGCAGAGACTGATTCAACAACAGGAGTGATGGCTTCAGACTCAAGAGCAGTCTAAAGTGATCCCCTTTTTTGAGAGGGGATCTCAGAAAGGAGGAGCAACGGTTGCCATAAGCAAAGGAGCTCCAAGATTTACAAAAACAGGAAGCAGATGCCCACAGAATCAGCAAGGGCTCTGGTTCAGAAAGCAGGAAGCCTTGTAGCCCTTGAGTGAGTCGGGTAGAACTACTGCTGTGTGAGCTAGACACCACACAGTGATTCTATGTCATCTGCCAGAGACATCAGAGGAGGCTGACAGCATCCATGCACAATAGGTGGAAACTATGTGACCAGAAGACAGTCAAGTATCGACTTGAAGAGCTAACAGGAAATAACTGCCAACCTAGAACCACAGATCAAGCAAAAAGGCTTTAAAAAAAAAAAAAAGAAGGCAAATGATGAAAAATTTTAATATTTTTTTTTATTTTTTTTACATGAGCATACCGTATAAAATAATTTTTTTTAAATGAAGGCAAGCTACACTTTTCTCCTTCAGATTAAAAACTTAAATAGCACTCAGGGTTAAGTGCAGCTCAGCAGTAGAGAGGGCTTACCTAGTATTTGTGAACACCTATGTCCAATATCTAGTAATACGAAATGTATGTACACATACCACAAGGCCTAACTACATTTACCATGTACAGATATAGTTCAGGAAACAGTGCTCTCATTTAAAAGGAAAATCATCATAGGTGGGTGCTTAGGGAAAAGGAACAAAAAGGGACCAAAATGAAGGGAAAAGGTTGTCACAAAATTCAGAACTACGAGGAGAATGAAAACGCATGATGATCGTGACTTTAACTCAGCAAACAATGAAGCTGCAGTGCTCAGGCTATCTGAGGGACGCCGCAAGCATGAGCTTACACTAGACTTCAGGAGGTGGAAGATGCACTACAAGTTTTGGGGTAACCACCAGAAGAACGAAACCAGTGTGTCACTATGATGGCTGCCACAAGAGAACTCCCCATAAAAGGTGGGGAAGAGATAAAGCAGAACAGCAGGTAACACAACTAAAAAAATCAAAGGGCAAAATGGCAGGGTCATGGTCAATAAATACATCAGAAGCTTAACTAAATGTTAATGACTTTCAGGTGCACAAAGACATTTACGCTTTAGAAAGCAGGTACCTACTTCACAGTGGGAGTCTTCCCGGCATGTTTCTTGTGGATTACGGTGTGCTGTAACACATCTAGGGCAGAAACAACTAGAATCAGTTCAGGACACGGTATGCTGTACTAACTGGAGCAGTCCAACCTGGTGGTCCCTAACAAGGACTGTGACCCAGTTCCCAGCTAAGGGGAGTTTGTGCTTGTTTTTGTGAGACAGGGTGACCTCAGACTCCAACTCCTGTCTCACCCTCCAGGGTGCAGACTACAGGTGTGCAGCACCACACCCAGCTTACAGAAGATACCTTAACACATCTTCAATTACCTAATAAGCTACCAAATTACCTCAGATGTGCATACCAATCTTGCTCAAAGTTATGCAAATTTAATGAGCATGTTACTTCAAACTGTATTTAAATGAAGAGTTTTACTCTTCATTTCCATTTAAAAAAGGATGTTTGTATTATTAAAAAGTCTATAAGAAACACATATACTCATGTACCAGACCAGTCTCTCATTGTTATAAAAAGAAACAAGGTATGAGCTAAGGCCAAGGGTCGCCTTTCATCCACTCCAGTCAGAGCTCCACTTGCACATGGACGTACATTCATAAGCTTATATGGGGCTGTGGAGTGTTCAATATGCTACAAACACCCTTTTAACTCCTGCCCAGCACACACAGCACTATTTCTCTGGCATTTGTGGCTACAAACCATGCTACAGATGGCACACGGGCAGCCTCACAATCACCTCCACTTCACTGCAATGTGCCAAATTCTGGGCAAACACGTTGGAAATTTACACCTCATTGATTACGTCTGCGCTCTCTTTGCCACCATGTGTGGCGTCAGACTTGAAAATGATTCACCAGCCTGAGGAATATACACTGTTGTCTCACTGTCCTTTCCGTCAAACACTCAATTACCTGCAAGGCCGCACACTAACCAACTCCAACGGTTCGTCATCCGTGTTTGCTTTTTTACCTTTTTTTTGCCTTTTTTTTGCCTTTTACTCACATATCTGTTAGGATGACTATTTTACTGATTTCTGTAGAAGGATCCTTCTACTGTGAGCAATTAGTCTTCTTCCAGTCAACTCCCTGCTGTGGACTATCTTCTAAAAGTATCTGGGCTCTTTGGTTATATATACTAAGTTCTTGCTTTAGATTAGATCCACCTTAGCTGGGCGGTGGTGGTGCACGCCTTTAATCCCAGCACTCGGGAGGCAGAGGCAGACGGATCTCTGTGAGTTCGAGGCCAGCCTGGTCTACAAAAGCTAGTTCCAGGACAGGCTCCAAAGCTACAGAGAAACCCTGTCTCGAAAAACAAAAAAGATTAGATCCGCCTTATTAAAGCCTTCTTGCCCCAGGATTACACATAAAACTTTAAACTTTGTTTTACAAATCGTTGTTATTCCCTTGAAAGTTTTGTGCGTGACATATGATAGGATGTGATTAACCCATACTTCATATAGGAAGTCAATCCATGGTGACAACACCATGGAGTGTAGCTCGATTAATAAAAACCCAGAGACAGAAACTGGGGTTTAACCTGAAGGTCAGAAAAGCAAAACAGTCAGCCACTGGCTCTTACCTCTACCTTAGTCCGAAATGGCGATCCTGCCTCCAGGAATTGAGAATGAGACGGACGGTCTGAGGGCTGTCTCCTCTGGTTTTATAATGCTCTCTAATGCCGCCCGGTTTCTATGGCAAACTAGTGTGGTTCCTGGGATTAAAGGTGTGTGTCCTCACTGCCTATCTGTGAGGCTGAGCAGTGGGGTTGTTTTACTGTCTGACCTTCAGGCTGTATTTATTAAATACAAATGAAATGCCGCTCAACGGAGCAAGCGACCTCTTCCTTGACCTTGCACTGAGGTGCCTTTTGGCCCTCTCTCCTCTGTGCTGACTGCGCAGTGTGTGCAGACTTAGTCTAGTGGTCTACAATTACCTTCTTCTTGACTTGAAGCTTCTGAGCTGTCTTCTTTTAAGTGTTCTAATATCTTAGAAGTCTTCAGAGAGGACTGTAAGTTATCTGCAGGAAATAATTCAATACTACTAACTCTGGGAAAATTGTTAATAGTGAGATAAAAGAAAATAAGTATAATGATTATCCCTCTGCCCCAAGAAGAGGAGAGAGAAGGGTTTCTAGTGAAAGAACCTTTCTCCAAGGTAGGACCTTCAAGATGCACAGGTCTATTTGAGTGGAGTCCTGGAGCAAGCTGCTCCCTCAAGGTATCACCTGGCTGGAGCAAGTCATCCCACACCTGTCAGTCCCTGAATGCTCCCTTACCAAAGGACCAGACGGAGAGCGTGTCTCTACTATCTACTGTCTACTTCATAAGGACCAGATGGAGAGAGTGTCTCTACTATCTACTGTCTAAACTTCTTAAGGACCAGACGGAGAACGTGTCTCTACTATCTACTGTCTACTTCGTAAGGACCAGATGGAGAGCGTGTCTCTACTATCTACTGTCTAAACTTCTTAAGGACCAGACAGAGTGTGTCTCTACTATCTACTGTCTAAGCTTCTTAAGGACCAGACAGAGTGTGTCTCTACTATCTACTGTCTAAACTTCTTAAGGACCAGACAAGAGTGTGTCTCTACTATCTACTGTCTAAACTTCCTAAGGATCAGACGGAGAGCGTGTCTCTACTATCTGCTGTCTAAACTTCCCATTTGTTGTAACTGTTACTTTTTAAAACCCCGTAACAACACTGTGGGATACTGAACTGTTGTAAACCCCACCTTTCTGTTTTGTTACAGAGCAGCGATTGTATGTCAGCACTAACCCACGAAACATACTCTGATGGCAGCGGACCACAGACAAGGTTAAGACTGTTAAGACTGCTTGCTCAAGAGTTATCAGCATGTGGGATACTGTTTTCTGCCCTAGGGTAACAAAAAGTAGAGTTTTTAAGTGTGCAAATGAACCCTGACAACACTGTACTATTCTTCAGCAAAACAACTCACACATGTATAGACTGCTGACAAGTTTACCCACAAGCCAAGATGTGTACATTCAACAGTATTTTACATGTTCCATCTTCAGATAAGATCTGCCAGGCTCCTTAGCATTGCTTGTGAATTGAAAACCTTGCCAAGCCCTCAGAGACTTTGCCTTATGTATATGCATACTTCCCATGTGGGTGGTCTTCCTGGGCAGGGTGATAATCTCCAATAAAAGCTTAACTTTGCTTCAACGCCTTTTTAGAATGAACCAGGTGCTATTGGCAGATACTATTTAAAAAAAAATCTCACACTTTGACGTGGGGAGAAGTGTTGACTGTAAAGTCTATGGAGCTCTAGAAGAAGCATGACTTTAAAAAGCACTGTCACTGTTCAGACATAAATTCAGCCACGGAGCTGCACAGTTGTACATCTTATTTCAGTCAGCTACTCCCAGAACTATACTTTGACCCTAACTGCTAACCAGGTTCCCAACATTTACGGCAGGCACGCGCACCGCACACGTACCACTTCACCAGTTAGTCAAATTTTGAAAGCCATCACACTCAATAGTTAATCCCATTTCTCATCTTTTTTCATACCTCAAACTTAGGAGGCATATATTTTCCTTTCAAAGACAATTGAAAATAAAAGGAAAAATTTAAAGAAAAGAAGTTCCTCAAAATACTGGCTGTGCTTAAAGTGAGTAAAAAAATATCTATGGAATATATCAGCATTATTGGCAAAATATCTGTTTAAAAGTCAGGCTGAGGAGGATTTGTAGAAAACTGACACAAGACAGGAAAGCAACACCACAGAAGCCGAGTGGGGAGGCTTCCTGAGAGGAGCCTTGAGCTGATGGCCGTGGAGACACCAAGCCTGCCGGTGGCCACAGCACGGGTGGAAAGGAAGCTCAAGGGCTTTCATTAACACCTGGATTTCTTATCAAACTTTTAAAATTTTTATCAAAGAATTAACAAAGCTTATTCCCAGAAAAGTCCCAAGATAAGTTAGTGTTTATGTAAACAGCAGCATTTTTAAGTAGTACTCCGGGAACAAAAAGCCTATCCAAAACAACAGAAAAGCTGGGAAGGGATAAAAAACACAGCAACCTTTGTCTAACAGAGGCTGTAGAGGTCGCATGGGACGGTCAGGCTAAGGGATTGCAAAAGTCAGCACCAGATGGCAGGCACTACAGGAGGAAGGGACACTGCACACCCTGCAACAGTGCAGCCAGCAGCTCTGTAAGGCAGCTCTGCCAAGGAACTGAAGGGCAGAGTTCTGGGAGCCGGCCTGCTTGGTTCTATTGCCCCAGCTGTATCATTATCTTTAAAGGTGCAGTGTAAAGTTCACTAAAAAGGCCAAATATTTAATTGCATATCTCTATTCCTTAACTTTTAACTAAAATTCTTCAAATTTGAACAACAAGATGGCACAGCAAGACACAAAAACCAAGCAAAAACCAAACCATTTAAAAAACCAAAACGCAAAACAACACAACATTTCCCAGATTTCTACAGAGGAACAGAGGGCACTTACTGAGACTATGTTGAGACTCTGATGATATTGACTGAAAAAAGCTGCGTACTTTCTGACTCTGAAGAAAAGCCTGGGATGAAGTTGAAAATAGCTGCCTGCACAGGAAGAAGAGTTACATTAACTACAGTGTGCACATGCGTAGTCTCCATTCAGATTATAAACCAACTTAGTGACTGCTGCATCCCGCACCGGTGTGTGTGTGGGGGGTGTGTGTGTCAAACCTTTCCCCCAAAGAAAACATTATTTTCTGATGTATTTCCACGGGAGTGAATAAATTTTAACAAAACCTATTTGCAAGAATCTATTAAACAAATTTATTTTGTCTGGGGAAGTTCAAGCTGACCCCCCCTCCCATAAAGGTCTTATTTCAGCTGTTCGTTTAGATGGTCCAAAAGCTGCTCTTCTACTCAGAAAAAGGCCTGCAAAGCCTCTGTCTTCCTCACACGTGCTACTGGTCGCCATCTGGCTGTTCTGAGGAGAGTATGTGGGGCTTGTGATGTTAGGAGTTCTGGAAACCCACATGTCATGTTAAGTCTGCAGCATGCTATGATTGTCTTACCTTAAAAACAAAAGATCATATAGGAGTGCTGGGAATTGAACCTGCACCCTCACAGGCTCATTTTACTAATTTCTTCTAATTCTTCTTTTGAGGCAGTAACAGTCCAGAGTTGCTCTGAACTCCTGTAGCTCAGGCTAGCCTGGACAACTGCAGCCCCGCACTGCTAGGCCAACGAGCCTCTAGATTTTGCTTTATTTAGATTCTGTTTTCATTATCTGACTCTTAGAAGCTAACTAAAACCAACAAACTACTTTAAGTACTTTTTTGGTGATGGGGTCTCGAACTCCTGCGCTCAGTACTCTTCCTGTCTCAGGGTCCCACGGCTGAGGACTATAGGTGCATACCATCAATGTCTAACTTTCATAATTAATTTTGAAGTAAGAAATGGCATAACATTCCAAATGTTCTTTTTCCCACATGTCTACTGAGCTATCCCTGACAGTTAACCAACAATCTGGACATTTGTGTCCAGTCTTAAAGGAGATAGAGATGGGAACAAACGCAAAGACTGGAATATCTAGCGTCTGGAATTCCATTTTAACCATCATAGCACATCATAACACAAAGACAAATTGTCACTGTTAATTCTTATTTCATTCAAAGAGCTAAGAAAGCCACAAAAATCTAAACAGATATATAGATAAAAATTCATCATTTCATAAAATCAACTGGTAATCTTACAGGAAGATAGAAAGAAAGCAAACCTAAGGCAGAAAAAAATTACTCATCCATCAAACCAGTCAGTTCTAAAAACAGGGTTCAAAACTTGCCCAGCTATGGAGAGTTCCCTGAGCAGGCCCTGCCCTGAACATGATGAGCTCTCCTCAGCATCAGCCATCTATCTGCTCAGAGAAATACGGTGAAGACTTTAGAGACAGGCGCGCTGGAGCTACCTAGACTCTCAGGACCTGCAAAGCAGGAGGGAGTGCTAGTCTGATGCTGCCAGGCCAGCCAGGGTTACACTGTATGACTGTCACAAACAAAACAAACATATTTTAAAGTACTAAATAAGAGGTAACTTAACTGCAGATCTTAATTATAGGCAAAGAAAAAATTAAAACATCAACAAAAACAAAAAATTATCTGGACAAGAGGGATCTTTTTCTTTTCTGAATTACCTCATGGTCTTGACTGAGTATTTGGTAGACTTATGAAACACAAGGCTATCCAAAGATAGTTGTCATTGTACATTGAGCATTACACATTAAGACATTCCAAATGAAACTGCATCTTTCCCCACCGAGAGGCAAAACAGTGGAGTTTAGTCTATTACTAGTGAGTATAGATGGTCGGGCTAGGTTCAAAGCACATACTGAAGCTAATGTAGACAGGGAGCAGTGCACACTGACCTTCTGGTTCATTTAAGGGTCATATTCTATCATTCCCAGGTAGGCCCTAGGTTCATGCTGCTAGATATACCCTAGCCCTACAGTTCAGGTGGATGTAGTTCTCTGAGTACTGAACCATCAGCACCTCCTGGACTTACTGGAGTCAGAATTCTCTGCCCATCCCACGACTGGAGAATAAGGAGCCACTTTCACAAGGTCCCCAAGAAGTATAAAAGTTCTCTGAAGTCTGAGCACACAGGCACTCAAGAATTCCACTATCTGATACCTTCACTCGCCTGTTCTTACCTGGACTGCTCTCTGCTCCCCTCTCTAGACCCTTCCACTGTGCCACCTGAGACTCATTAGCTGTAGAGCTTGTGTGTCCTTATCCTTACTAAACTCAAGGCTGCAACGCTCTTTACAGCTGCCCTGGTGGAAGATGCACGCATGTGCCTGTATGCCCTTGTCTTGCCATTCAAGTCTCTTCCTCCACGTTACCCAGTCACCTACCCACTTCTAGATTCACCTTCCACATTCGCGTTCAGCTTTGGAGCCAGCTTCAGTTCTCTCCCACCCGAAGTCACGGATCAGGTGGTAATGGCCTGGGTCTACAAGGGGCGTCGTGCTGGGATCCATCTCATTCCACTCATTTTCTCCCAGTCACACTTTGGATTTTGTAAAGATTCAACGGCAACAGGTGCCATTCCAGATTTCTTCCTATCTTTGTTGGGGAGCAAGCACTCTTGCCTTCCCCTCCTTGGCAACGCTGATCCTAAGAACACGCTGGGACAGTTTCCTTCACAAGCCTGACCCTGAGGTCATACTTTCAGTTAGCCTTTTAGGAAGCTTAAGTTTCCAACTGGTAACTACCATGCCTATACTCTAACCCCGCGTGAGCAGCTGCTCCAGTCCAGGATGTATGCCTCAGATACCCCACGTCAAGCCCCGGGGATTCTTGGTGCTGTATGAGGCACTAGAACTCCCATGATTCTCAGCACTGACTGTTCTTCATGATCACACTACTACGCCACTCTGCTCACTTTTCCAACCCCGACCTGCTTTCCTACGCCCCTGGCCTCCCTACTGTTCCACCTCGGAAGCCTCCATTCAGGACACAACCATCCAACTTTCTTTCTACCTAGACTGGAACTGCTGAAAAGACTTCCTTTACTGAATACAACAGGAACTGATGTCATAAACACACCGACTTGACCTTCAGATAGACTGCGCTCCTGTGCAGCCTCAGTGTCCTTCACTCGGTTATTAGCTTTTGCACATGGTGGATTTTTCTTGCTGTTGCCCTAAAGACAGGTTTTAATACATAGCCCTCCCTGGATGGCCTCAAATTCAGAGATCCAACATGTGTCCCAATTCTGGGATTAAATGTGTGGGCCACCATACCCTACCTACAGAACCGTAAGCCCCCTTTCCTCTCCAGCATTTGATTTTTCAATCTCTCCCATGCTGTGCAAACTTTGTATGTCAGTGATAATATGTTGCAAGGAGGGGGCCGCTTGTTCTTCCTGCTGCCTGTTACCGGGTGCCCTGCTAGCTTACACCCGAAATAACCACACAGGAACTATATTAATTAAAACACTGCTTGGCCCATTAGCTCTAGTTTCTTATTGGCTAATTCTTACATCTTGATTTAACTCATTTCTATTAATCTGTGTATCGCCACATGGCAGTGGCTTACCAGGAAAGATTCAGCATATCTGTCTCTGGCGGTTCCATGGCTTCTCCCTGACTCTGCTTTCTTCCTCCTAGAATTCAGCTCAGTCTTCTCTGCCTACCCAAGTTCTGCCCTATCAGGCCAAGGCAGTTTCTTTATTCATTAACCAACTAAAGCAACACAAAGACAGAAGGACCTCCTACACCAATAATAGACACCTTTCAAACTTCTATCACAAAACAGGTTAACTTGTTTACACCCACATTTGGTATGTGCCCCATGCTCCCATTCCCTGGACGACTCAGTCTCTCGAAGCCTAGCTACTGGACAAGGACATCCTCAATACAGTTTTATGGAAAACAACGACAACAGCAGCAGAAACCTAAGAGGTTTAACTCACGATACTTTCAGGTTAAAAGAACCAAATTTATGCTATTAAAGAAAGAAGGAAGACAGTGACACACAGAGTTGCCACCTTCCACAGTGAGCCCCGGCTTATCCAGAGGAAAGGCAGAGGCTCTCCCTCAACAGCCTCTCCCAAGCACTTGTGGCCAGAGACTAGTGGCTGTTACCTTAGGATGGGCTCCAGGTCAGGGTGTCGCCGCTCTTCCCTTTTTAAAGACCCCTGATTTAGGGCTCCTAAGATGGTCTTGTCAAAGGTCTCAGAAGACAATTCCTTTGGAAGCTACAAGAGAAAGACAATATCCAATGCTGAGTTCTTCAAACATATGAACAAATATAAATAAACTTAAAAGAAATGCCTTCTCACATTAGCCATCCCATAGCATTCTTTCCAAGGCTGATGTGGTATAGGTCTATTCTAAGATGCAGATCTCCTGGGGCTTGCCTAGATGCACTGGAAACCCACGTGTTCAGCACGTGACTCACACATATGAGGCCCTATGCCCTTTGAGATGACATCCATACAGAACTTCAAGCTAAACTGAGCGTAGACAGCTGGGACTGTGATCTTGGAACACTGTTCTGAAAGTGTTGTCTCCATCTCTATAGTTATCAGTTTTGTGCTTCCTGCCGCTCACATTTTAATCTCAGGCAGCACTGGACAATTAAATGCTATACGCCAAATAAAGAAAAAAGTTATGAAGGCTGGGTCAAATTCTTTTGAGTTTTATTTACACCAAAAACACCCATCAGAGCTGGTGATGGTTCAGTATTTGCTACTCAAGTTCAATCCCCAGAACCCAGACAAAGTGGATGGGGAGAAGTGACTCTCAAGGCTGTCCCCTAACCTCTACACAGACCAGACCTTGAACAACCCACACCCATAATTATAAAACAAAAACCACCCTCCAGATTTCCCCTCAACATAATGGATGTGTCCTATGAGCAATGTACTAGAATCTGTAAGAAAGAATCATTTGGCCAAGAAAAACTTCAAATGAAGCCAACCTCTTATCACGTTATTTAACCTGCTTAATTAAAAATATTCCTGGAAAATGGGTCCTAAAACTAACTTTCTAAGCTTTTCAAGAATTCAATTTTGACTTTTGTGATTAACTTCTAAATTACTGTCACTTTCATTAAAATTCTTTTAGTAAATACAGTTCTCAAACAGAGCCACAGAGATGGCAAAGGTGGCGGCACTACTGAGGTCAGGCACAGTGATTTGGACAATGTCTGCTAATCAATCTGGTGAGATCACAAAATGGCATCTTCACTCTATCACAGAAAGCATGTCCTCCAACCACCAGCCTGAAGAAATGAATTCTGAATTGACACATTTCCCAAATAAAGAAATACTATCAATTTCAAAATGGACACCTTGACATCAGCATATTAATATAGATTTGACAGTAGGTATTAATTACTAACTTTAAACATTAATAAAACACATTATTCAGTGTATATAGTGTGTGCATGCGTATATGTATGAACATGTGTCTGCAAGTGCCAGCACATGTCGGGGAGACTAGAAGTTGACACCAAGTGTCTTCCACTATTGCTTCCCAGCTCATCTTTTGAGATAGGGTCCCTCTCACTGAATTCACAGTTCACTGATGAGCTAGACTGGCTGGCCAGTGATCTCAGGGAATCCACCTGCCATTCAACACTCCAATACTAGGGCCACAGACATGGTTGACTTCACTTAGCTTTTACGTGGGTGTTCTTCAAACACATCTACAAGAAAGCTATCTCCCCAATACACTGACAAAGAAGCCTTGGCAGAGAAATCTATTTCAATTTTCAAGCCACTGATAGTTACACAGCTGAGGACCACCATGCAAAGTACCACCAAGGTAATAACAATGTTCACATTACTGGACTGAGTGCAGCCACATAGTCATCAGTATACAACCTACTTTAGCTTCATGTTGTTTTTGCCTTTTTTCCAGTTGGAAGCTTTAAGGTGTGTCGTGTATATTCTACTTTATACTGGACCTTCTCCTTTCTGCATCTTAGTTATAACAGATCTAGCTAGTCCTGTGTCAGCCGCCACACAATCTGAGTAAGGAAAGGTTTTGTATCTAGATATAAATTTATCTTATAAAGGCCAAAGCCTAATGAGCAGACATTTATCTTTATCTTTCTTGTTAATAAAGATTAGCAAGAATAAATTATTGATTCACATTAGGGAGTTGCAGCCTTCACCTAAAAGGGTCAGTAGCTCAAGCGGGAAAGAAACAGCCTTATCTGTAACCATCATGTGGTTTGGATCTGACCTTGATGACAACTTGCTTGGCCAACACACTTCTCGATCAGAAGCATGGACCCCACCACTGACATCACTGGCGGGTTATTTGTCAGAGTCTTGTCAACTGATAGCCTTTGCAAGTGTGATCAGCTATCCTCTCCTGTGTATTATCAACTTGCAAAGATTCAGAAGCTTTGCTGGAACTAGCTCATCAAGACCTTGGTGTCCAAGGATCTTGATGAATACAACTTAAGTTGATCAATCTATCTTCATATTAATAAAAGCCTGTATCTCTTCCCTTACTTCATATGAAGTAGGGCACCATGAGGCAGGCCCTCATTAAAGAAGTTCTTTACTCTGAAAAGAAGCCAATCAACTTAAACCGTGTTATAAATCCCAAACCTGTCTTTCCTACTGATTTGTTGTCTTTACACTTTAATAGCTTACACTTGTGATGTCTAGACCCTGAACTGAAAGCCAGGTAGCCACCTTTCAACATCTGGAGGAGGGACCCTGGGCTTGACTGTCATGAAGAGATCACTGCAACACTGTCAGCTGACCCACAGGATGCTGGTTTGCTTTCTGAGTCGCAGTAGGTTAGATCCAATGGAGACTTGCCAATCTTGCTCTTCAACTCAGGGGTCGCTAAAGATGCCATACAGTAGTTTACGCCTCATGACTAGACATGGCCGGGTCTGGAAACTGCTGTTCAGTTGCAGAAAACACAGCTAACCATGGGCACACTCTATGTGCACCAGCAGCTGCCCCATTCTAATATTAAGACAGAGTTTTTGAAGTACACTCTTTAAGAGGGACTACAGTTTATCATCTCTACAATTGTTTCTATGCAGTCATTCATAAAACCTCCCTACAATATACAGTACATTTCACTCACTCAAGTAGGTACCAAGCATCCAAAATCCTACTCTGTTCTCAGAAACTGTGAATACAACAGCAGAGGAAGAAATGAAAATTCACAGAGCTGCTGTGGCAACATGGACAGCAAAACTGGAGGGGCCATGGCATGGAGGGCAGAAGCTGCTGTCCTCCCAAAGACAGAACTCAGCAACCCCAAGCCCCTATTTCTGGAAACTGGAGTGCAACTCAACACCAACCATACCCGATCACAGCATCACTATACAGGTGCTCAGAAGGACAGATTCTGCTCTGGATTTCTACAGACAATGTGAAAGATGGAAGCAGGCAACTTGAAGAACACTTGACAAGAGGCAATTCATTTCTAGAAAGACAGTGAAGATTATCCCATGTAAGAGTGGTGTTCATACATTTAAGAAAAGTGCTTTATTCAAATGCTGGCTAAGCAGAGGGATTAATTATCATGACCCTGAAGAATGAGTTAGGCATTTGGAAGTTTTGTTGTTGTTAAGCATTTATCTTTTAGAAAAACTATGTGATAGAAGAAATGTAATCTGTTAAGATACAGCACTGCTAACATTTAGGTAGACACAGAGGAGTGCTGGAAGCCAGGCCACAGCCTGGCAGAGGGCTCTGTGTTGCGCACTGAACTCTTAGAGGAAGGGAGACAAAGAGGCAGCACCAAGTAACCCGGCCTTGCTGGGCGGCAGTGCCCTTTGCCCCGGCTCTGCACCCGTGGGGCTCACTCTCTAGCACCGGAGTTGCACACTGAAGACAACAGGAGAAGGAAGGAAACAAGAGCGCCATGCTGCCAAATCCAACTGGCACCCGCTCACAATTGTTTATTAACTTACATTAAACACTGGTAAATGTATCCTATCAAGACACAAATGAGCTAGCGGGAAGCAGAAAAGGTTCACAGATGTATGCAAACAAAAGAGGGGCAGATGCAACTTGGCTTTATCATCAGAAGCCAGCCAGCATTTGCTCTCCCTGCTGCAATGCTGCCTGGCTCCTCAGCACCTAGCAGGGTCACAGCCACTCATTTCCCTGATACCTCAGATCATTTCCTTAAGTCTGGCAGAAAAGGGCCCATGCTCAGAATGCTACTGTTCTATCCTGGTCTTCTTTCCACCAAACTGTGGAGGACTGATGGGTTAAGGAGGGACGCAGGCCCTGGTGACTACAAATAAATGAAGCTCAACCCATCTTTACATGCAGGCAGTTAGGAACTTGAATGGGTCAAGGGGCTCTCAGCCCTTAACTGACAGAACCCAGAAACCTATGTAAAACTAAACATTACCGGTCAAATTAAACAAACACACACCAATAAAATTACTTCTAAGGGCATTCTACTACACACCTACACCTACGTGGAGGCCAAGAATGTAAGCCGACTTCCACCTTGTCTGAAGGTCAGAGTTTCAGCTGCTCTAAGTTGTTGCCATTCTACCCCGACCAAAGGTCAGAGTTGGAACTTCTTTTCTTTCAAGGTTATTTTCTGTTTCTACCTCAAAGGTCCCACCTAGATTTAGGTCGGAGAGTTCTGCTCACTCAAGGTTATTGTCAACAGGTGTGGCTAATATCCAGACCTTGAATTTCAGGAATAGAGGAGTAGATCTGTTTCTACCTCAAACAAAAGTCTAAGGATCCAACTAAGTTCCTACTCCTTGGAAGAGTTACTATGGAGGTAACAATAGATTCTTCCCAGGAAGTGGTTTGCCTACAGAATGTTTTGTTCTAGGGTGTGAGCATTACTTGTCTTGTTCTAGCAACAGAATGTTTAACTAAGAATGTAGCCCACAATCTTCAACTAGTCAATTCATTCCTTCTATCATGATGATGCAGTTTTTGTTTGTTTGTTTTCATGTTTTTTGGGTTTTTTGTTGTTGTTGTTTTGTTTTAATATATCTTACTCCTGTCCTACCTTTTAGGATTGGGGTATTTAAACAAATGGAAATTAAAGGCAGGCAATTTTCAGTATTCATTGAACTTCCTCCTGGTACTATCCTATGTTTCTGTTTTATTATTTTCATTCACATCTTCGTTCTCTTATTTTTCTAATCCCCATGCTCCTACCTGGTAAGGAAACTGGTCTCTGACACTCTGAAGCTGAGAGCCTAACACAGCCGCCATCAGAGAAGCTTTCTCCTGCAGCAGACGGGAACTAACACCCACAGCAGACATTACACACACAGTTCCAAATGGAATATCTTAATCTAATCTCTCTCCCACCGAAGAGGAGACAGAAAGAGTTGGAGTCTGAGGGGACAGAGGACATGAGAGAAAGGCCCTCCGAACAGATGAGCAAGGCTCAGAGACTGGAGCAGCAAGTACAAGGCCAACATAGGTCTGTACCATCTTCTGCATATATGTTACAGCTTTCAGTTTAATGTTTCTATGGGATTCCTGAGTGTGCCAACAAACAGGTCTCTGAGTCTTGTGCCTTCTCATGGAACTCTTGTCCTTCTGTTGGGTTTTCTTGTCCAACTTCAATGTGATGATTTTTATTTTATTTTACTATATTTTATTTTGTTATGTTTGATTGTTATCTCTTAGAAGCCTGTTCTGTTCTAATGAGAGACAGAAAAGTAGGGTCTGGATAGGAGGAGAGATGGGGAAACACTGGGAAGAATGAAAGGAGGGAAAACTGTAATCAGGATATATGAGAGAAAAAAGAATCTATTTTTAATACAAAAAAAAAGAGAAAATTCAGTTTAAAGTAAGCCACAGGAAAAACACTATTCAACTGACTTAATCTAGACAGACTAATAAATCCAGCAAACTAACGTTTCGCTAGTGTATGGAAGTATCAGCTCCAGCACTCTGCTCAAAGCCCTCAGACTGAAAACGCAGTCCCTTGCAAGAATCAACAGTCACAGACATGAGCTCAACAGAAGATGCATGTAGTGGCAAGCACAGTGCAGATCCTCAAATGCCAGGTGCTATCAGTTCAATAAGGACACTCTAATATGAAATTTGGTAACTGAGTTATGAATATTTCCTGTTTCTGGATTTTGCAGCTTTATCTCCCTGTTAACAATAAACTGTAAAATATTTGCTTACTGTGCAATAGTAATTTATTGATTATGTAGACCTAGCTTCCCCTTTTACTGTTTCTTTCATTTTTCAATTAAATCTAATTAGAAGACTTTATTTATTCAAGGGAACAGGTAAGGATGTGTACAAAAAAAGAACAAAAACAAAAACAATTTTTTGACAATTCCATCATCTTCTCCTTGTTGTGGATGGGGTGGGACAAGGTCAGGCTCCGAGGAAGACAAGATTTAAGAAAAGCCCACAGATGCAGAGCTTCCCAGTTGGTAGGCACCACAGGAAATAAGTCTCATGCCACTACAGACACTGGGGGGGGGGGCTTGAAAAGAAACATCTCTGCTAGGAGCTAAGCATGGGGACCCATTTTCTAAAGAGAATCCCTTTGCCATTTATGCCAGCAATGTAACATAAGAGATACAATGTAACATTTTCTACTGTTCTGTGTGTTTTCATTCCTTGCTACTTTGACGCTGAAACTTTTGGAATCTTTCTGTCATACACAAATCTTAACAAGGAAATCTGTAATGTTACCTTCAGTAGGAACTCCTGTAGCTCTTGGTGGGTTTTTGTTACTGTTGTGACTGAAAGGTCAGACCAATTTACCTGATTTAAGAAAACACACAGATTGCATGGTTATTGCTTAGGCAGGAACTGGTTGGGGAAAAAGCCATGTGTAAAACAAAAGGCCTTACTTAAATTTTAAGATTAGCAATTAGAAATATAAAGCTCTTCTAGCATTATGACAGCTTCTATAAATGTGTTTAATCTTACATTGACATTCTACTCAAAAGTTTTTCAATAATTTGTCTCAAATTGCACTTTAAAAAGCAGTGTTAAAATGTAACTATATTTTAGTAATTTTCAGGAACTAATTTTTCAGAAATGTTTTGTTTTGGTTAAATACAAAAATGATACTATGACAGGGTAGAGCCAAAAGATAAAATCCTGTCCCCTGTTGCTCACTAAATGTACAATTCCAAGAGAAACAGTCAGTGCAGTGTTTCCCTCTTTGGTAGTACCATTTTACAGTTGAGGGAGATTTAGCTTCTGGAGAGACTATCACTTTGATTTCAGACATTTTAAATCCTAGGCAAGATGCTTCAGTCCGTCTGGTCAGCTCCATTTCCAGCAGAGAGAGTGAGCTGAGTGTGAGCAGGAGTTAACACAGGGCCAGGCTGGCTCCTAGACACTAAGAATTCTGTGAATGGCAATTCCTACTGGACAACTGTTTGATTTAAGTAACTACTTGAGATATGCTAATATCTAAGTCTTATCAATTAAACATATAACAATTAGATAAAGCACACAAAATTCTGCCTAGCAACCCTGTGTATTGGTTGGGACAATTCTTACATGATAATCATCTACGTGGGTAGGTGGCTACTGGAGTAGACATGATAACTGAAGTCTGAGTTAGTCTTATGTCACAGTCACACAAACCAAACAAATGTTTAAGAGTTTCTACAGTCACCATCACCTCAAAGATGGGGACTTTGGCCTGAAGCAAGAGCAGCCAGGGGTTAAGAAGGCTTTCGCATTTGAGCCAGATGTGAGCTGTGCTTTGGTCCACAGTAAGAAGAAAGGTCTACAAAAAAGCAGTGCACTCCAACAACTAGAGGAGAAGCCAGCATGCAGAGTTTCAAGGGCAAAGAGTCAAATATGCCAAAAGTGAGACACATGGAAATTGGAAACGGAAACCACAAAGCCAAGGATTATTCTCCTTCAAAGTAGAAGTTAAAAGAGTTTTAAAATTCATTCAACAAATGTACTGAGCAAGGCAGGCAGCGCAGGATGGCGGGGGCTGAAGATGAGCTACCGAAGGATCAGTGGAAGCTATCGTGTAGCAGTCCGCAGAGGAGGAGGAGACATTCTACCAGAGGGTTACAAGAGTCTTCAGGAGAGAGGACAGCTAGAACCTGGCAAGCAGTGGCTGTCGGAAGAACTGACGTGAGGCTGCAGAGAACCCTGGCTTCATTCCATGGAGGTTTAGAGTATAGTATGTGTGATCCAACAGTAGCAGGCTCAACAGTGAAGCTGCAGCAGAGAGAAGCGGGTGGAAAGTCTTAACCCCGACAGTAATAGAATCTGACCGGACCCTGGGGTTCTCAGCGAACAAGACAACAAAGCCACAAAGCGGGGGTGGAAAAGCCCCACGAGGAACAGGGAAGCAGGGCAGTGATGCCAGGGCAGAGCAGGGCAGTGGTCTGCAAATACTTTTAATAGTGTCCCCAAGTCTAAGGTTCTTGTTTTTAAAAACTACCATAACTACCATACCTACCTACCTACCTATATACCTACCATCTTTAAAGCAGTAAACCCGCTAGCAGTTAGTTCTAAAGATCACTTATTGTAGTAAATGATGCATCTTTTGAGGGTGAGAATAGCTTACTTTGAAAGTGTACTCCCAATATTTGTCAGCCCTTTTTCTCTGGACTCCTTTCAACATTATCTTCTCAATGTGTACAGCTGAAAGAAAAAACACACATGCTGACTGTGTTAGAGATTACACACATATTCAGTTACCTAAAGTAATCTTATAACTTGACAAATGCCAGTAATTAAACTTTTTACTTACTCTTCACAACTAAACTTAAACGGATACACAGCAATATGCCACTCATCCATGAACGAGTGGATGTTTCCTACATATGCTAAGATGCTGAATGCCCAAGAGTGTTAAGCAGTCAACAACAAAAATGAAATACCCAAAGACACTTTACTGAAGAGTTTCTCTAAAGGATAGTAATGAAAATTCTTATTCAGTTTATCACAATACAGCACTTTGGTATCAACTTACTATACAAGGCTTGTTCAATTATTTATATATAATAGGAATAAATTAGAAAATATCTATTTTCTTGTTTTTAATTTGTATAAGTGTTTGCATACATGTATATATGTATATCACATGCATGCCTGATGCCCACAGAGGCCAGGAGATTCTATATCTCCTGGCACCGGTAAAATGTACTATAAACTGAGCACCATAAGGAACCATGAAGTCTCGCTATAAAAGAACCATATGTATAGTTACAAGGATGGAACGGTGGACACAAGTGATAGTGAACATGAGAATAAGCAGTCTATTCACAAACTAAGCAAACATGCAAGCCCCAGCCACTCACTTTATAGCTCCTTCAGTAAATTGTCATAGAAAAAAAGTGGGGGGAGAAAGTCAATCTAAAAAAGCCGCTCTATAAACTGTAACACAAGGACTTCAAGGCAACAGACTGTTGCTCCGGGTGCAAACCAGGGAAACCATACTTACTTGATGCTGAGACGGCAACATCAGAGGCTGACAATAATGAACTGATAATGGTGCCAGAGAAGAGGTTGGGAAAGCAATGCAGTGGGGGTGGGGAGGGGAGAGAGGACCACTGATGGATTCAGGGGAACGATGACAAAGAAGGAAGGGTGACTCATTCTGCTCTAGAACAAGTTTTAGTAGCGAAAGCACAGATGTGAGAGTAAGACTGTTACAAACCATGGAAGATGAGCAACCAGAGGGCCTGAGGCACAGAAATGCAGCAGGGAAATGCATTCAGAATAAGCAGGGAGAGAGTACTAACAGCACTTTGGCTAACTCTCACAATGTATTACTCTCTGGGATGCTTCAGCCAGCCTCTCTGGGCTTCAGAAATACTGAGGGTGAAGGGAGGAACAAAAATTCTCAAGTACCAGATGGTAACTCTCAGACAGACCCGTGCAATGTTACAATCACCAAAGAGGGATGAGAAGCCCTGGGTTTCCAAAAACTGCTATACTAAGTCACTTAAACAAGAAAAGAAAACCTTACTGAACTTATCTGTGCTGAGAAACAGAGCAGCTAGGGGCTGTGGATGGAGCTGCACTGGCAGAGTGCCTGTCTAGAATGCACTAAGTTCTGGGTTGATCCCAGAACAGCACAGGAGAAAGCATGTGGACTGGGAACAAGGCCAGCTTGGGTCATTTAGTAGGATCTGTTTCAAGGAGAAACAAGACAAGAAGAGAGGAATGTGCAGTTCCATCCTGCAAACCGCTGGGTTCTTGGCTTTCTGTCTCTCTCATTCTCTCCCTCTCTCCGTGTGTGTGTGTATGCCTGCCAGAAGTCAAATGTGGGCTCTCTTCATTAATCATTCCCCACCATATTTTGAAATATTATTTTACTGACCCTGGAGCTCACTGATTCAGCTAAGTATCTGACTGGCTGGCAAGCCCCAGGGAACCTCCTCTGCCTTTGTCTCTCCAGCACTAGAATTATAGTCCCACATGCTGCTGTGCCTGGTTTTTTACACGGATGCTAGGGATCCGACTTCTAAGTCCTCAAGCTTGCAAAGCACTTCATCAACTGAGCAATCTATTTCCCAAACCCTTAGTGTTAGATGTTTAGCAGAGGAGAGAGAGAGAGAAAAAGAGAGGGATGGAGGGAGGGAGGGAAGGAGGGAAAGAGGGAGGGACGGAGGGGGTGAGGGAGGGGACATGCTGCTGCTCCTTGCTGGGAACATGCTTTACCTTCATCCTGGATTTCAAGTTATGCCTGCTGCTACCTGTCTTAACCCTCATAAACTAAAACCAGAGAACAGGTATTGCATACTATGTTTTTAACAGTTAGAAATGAAGAACCACACATATTACTACCTTTAAATTGACTACTATCATTTGAAATAGTCTTCCTTTTCTAAATTTTTTTTATGAAAATAGAACGTAAGACCAAGCTCTGCATCAGGTTACTCTATGTTCAATGAGTTGAACTGAAGAAGTTTACATTTCTTCGTAACTAAACAGACTAGTTCTATTTAGGAAAACTACACATCAAAAAGATTCTGACTCAAAGGAGGCATACTGCCACAAATTCAGAGCTGTAACTGAGTATGTCTTATGCATCCTTGGCTCATCTACAACCTACACAGCAGCTCACACTTTGATTCAAGTTTTCTCATTACAGGCTTATGAACACCCCAAATGCAAAGAGGAGGGAACACTCGAGCCCAATCCTTTTAAGGTGACACTGTGCCTTCATTGCCATGTGCCATGCCTCTTTAACTGCATGGAAAATGGATTTGTGAACAATTTCTTCATCCTTTTACTATGAACTCTGCTCATTTCCTTTTCTTTTTTAGTAGATATGACCATACTCTATAGACGAAAACACTATAAAAGTACTTGAAAAACAGGACAAAATCTTTGCCCTACAGAAACACACAGAGGTTTAAGAGACAGCCCAAAAGACAACTGTCTGTGACACAGGCCAGCACATGTGAGAGGACAATCCAAGGCTGCAGAGCAAGGAGACTCCAGAACACAGAAGTCACAACAATGGGAACACTGCTTTTGGGCAAAAGCCTAGTACCAACAGGATTTCTCTATAAGGAAGAGTTAAGAATTAAACAGCACTGTGGCTAGGGATGCAGCTCAGCTGACAAGAGTGTGTATCTGGCACAAGCCCTGAGGTCACTCCCGAGCACCACATAAACCAGGTCTGGTGGCACAGGCCTGTAATCCTAGCATTTGGGAGACAGAGGCACAAGATCAGAAGTTCAAAACCAGCTTTAGTTATATAGTAAGTCTGCCGCCACCTTGGCCTATGTGAGAACCTACCACAACCAACCAACCCACCCACCAGCAGCATCGACAACAACAACAAAAAACCTTGAGTGTAAACAATGCCTTGCCTTAAGTTCAAATACAGCATACCTTCTCGCTGAGCTCTGTGAGGGGCCAGAGTGAGTCCATCTTGAGGTATCTGGGCTTGTTCTACTAAGCCAGTTTCATTATTCTGTATATAATCACCACGAGCAGAGTCGTTCTAGAAGAGAAGACAATGTGTTAATCTACAGCAGAGCAGAGAGTTTCTATGAGTCCAGTCCTGCAGTCTGAGTAACTGTACTTAAGTTACGAGTGACGAGACATTAAGGGTAGAGAGAAACCAAGTGTTAAGAGTCACAAGTAGTAGTATCAATGTTTATTTTATTTAACAGTGATAATCTTTTCAAACATTTACTTTCCCAGCTATTTCCACACACAAAAATCAAATATTGCTAACTGGAGCTGCCAGCAGTGTCCATTTTATACCAGGTGAACCAGAATCAAAATGACATATAAAGGGAATGGTATACTTTATGTTAATTTCCCAAGTCAGTGCACTGGTTGTATGTTAATCAGTACATAAAGTTTATCTATTGACTGGTTTAGTGACAATCTATTAGGATGTGCTGTTAGGAAAAAGTGTTACCAACAGCACCATTAACACATACCAAATCTTTCCAAGAAACACTATGTATGGATAGCTTACCATTAAAGTCAAGCCACTCAAACTATTGAGAATCCTGACTCTGAGTTGACTCGGTCCATCACTAGTAACTATGGGTGTGCGCCTCAAAGATTGGATGTTTACAATAATAAAAAGCACACCAAGCTTACAGCTCTCCAGAATTAAAGCAGTGTTATGTTATGTTATTATAAGATGGTGGGTAAGCCAAAAACCAGAAAATAGCCCTGTCATTTCTCTATCCTAACACCTTACCTCCTTCTCTCACCCAGAACCTCAACAACACTCAAATACCACTCATTAGCAAGGCCACTTGTTTCAAGAGCCAAACAAGTCAATAACGTACTGACTTTTTAATTGTGTAATGACACAAATAGAGGGCCTTAAACTTCCAAGGATCATGTAAGGTATATCATCCTGCTGTCTAATGCCCCAAAATGGTCTGACAATGAGTGTGGGATTCTAGCTGACAACTCTACTTATGTGAAGAAACTCCATTAAAACGCTTGGGAACTAAGCCTTACATCTACCTTCCGGACACCCAAGGCACTAGGAGTGTTTATAAAGCAGCCTGTGACGAGGAAAGCACAGATCTCTTCAGTGCCAATGGCTGACACATTTGGCCTCACAGATGTTACCAATTATAATATTATCGATTTTTAACAATAAACTCATATTTATCCTAACTCAGATAATATAATTTTTTCCTTGCAGCCAGCAATTTGCCAGAGTTTGCTAATTAAAAATTCAACACCTTTCTAAGTACTTGAAAAAAAATGAATAGCAACACAGTGCTAGCCCTATGGCCCCACGGCAGAGCCCTGCTTAGCAGGTGCAAGGTCCTAGGTTTCATCTCCCCGCCAAAAAAAAAAAAAAAAAAACCACAGAAATGAAGCGTTCCAATCTTCCTAAACAGCTATTACTGAAAGAATCTTTCAGTTTCAATCACTTCTTTTTATTCCTTACGGTTTTACTTTTAGCTACAGGTCTGTATGAATGGGTGTGCACATGATAACAGGCCTGAAGAGGACGGGGGTCTAAAACATCCCTAGTTACAGTGGCCAGGGCCCTCTGAAGGAGCAGTGCACTCTTAACCCCCGATCCATCTCTCCACCCTCACTCCTTTTCTTATAGCAGATTATTTTCTACACAGCCAAAATACGATTTCAGTTTAAAACTATATACCTTCAAATGTAAACAAATAAAAAAATGCAACAAATTTCTACAAAGAAATGCAAATCGAACCACAATGAGATCACTTTACATCTAACAGAATGGTTATTGTCCAAAATAAGGGGAGAAGAGTTGAAGTTCAAGTAGTATAATCAATGCCACCAAACACTCTGAAAAGAGTAAAACAGCAAATGTTATAATACCTCACCACAGCTAATTAACAATACTGCTTCCACAAGCATTATATTCAAACCATGGGGAAGTAGTTTGCTTCACAACCAAAATCACAAATCTGAAAGTTAATTTTAAGAACAAAAGTGTTGGCCATGGCGGCACACGCCTGTAATCCTAGCTGTTCGGGAAGCTGAAGCAGAGGGAGCTTAGGTTCAAGGCCAGACCAGCAACTTAGCAGGATTCTACCCCAAAGTGAAGTGAAACAGGACTGAATAGTAAGTACGAGAGGGCCTATGCAGCAACCTTTTTAATAAATTAGGACCCAAGTCCACCAACCATAAAATACCTGCAAATCATTTCTTATCCCCAAGGCTCAGCAGTTTTGCCAGTACTGTGAAACTGTTCAGACTGAATTTAGAAACTGTTTCTAAAATCCACAATGAGCTATGAAGAACATAACTGTGGAGTTTATTATCACCAAATGGGAAAGGCTGTCAGTTAAGCTGTCTCCGTCTTCACATCTCACACACCATGACATTCAGTGGAGGAAAGATGTCATGAATCTGACAACTATGTTTGATGTCACTGTCTATATAGGAATGACATCTACCTCCCCATTAAGTTCTGGTTCCCACCTTTGTGGAAGAAATCAGCTAAGCAGAAGTTGGGAATTACTGCCTTTCTGTTCTATAGCAACTATGACAAGAGGCAAGGATAGTCTAATCTAAGCTCAACCAAAGGCAAAGTTTTGAGAATTAACCCACAGCATCTGACACAAGCAAGTTCCAGATTAAGAAAAACACATCTTGTATCTTAATTGAGCTGTAACCATAAAATAGACACATCTCAGAACAGGCATGGTATGGATGTCTGCTATGACTATGGAGTCTTTTTCTGGTGGCTTATTAACTAGAAATATGGATCACAGATGATTCAGCAAGGGGGTGGCAGAACTGGCCACTTTAAAGCTTGAGTAAATACAGCAACTGAAGAGAGTATGGGGAGGTCATTTACAGACTACATATATTCTGCTGTAACAGTCCACACCAGACAAGGCCACAATAGCTTTGTTATATGTATATTCTTCTTAACATGATACTTGGGGTAACAATGGCAAACTATGCAGGACTGGGGGGAACAACATGGCAGGGAAATTGTCACTATCACTGTATGCATCTTGGGGGACTCTGTACACTTACTAATTGAAAAATTAAAATTGTTGACCTTTGCTAGAGCAGGCCTGAGGCAGTGAACTCCACAAGAGCAGGACTGAGCCAGTGACCTGGGCCAGAGCAGGCCTGGGATGGTGAACTCCATGGGAGCAGGAGCGGATCCAGACCAGGGACGTTTGTGGAGGCAGAACTGAGTCAGCCACCTGGCCCAGGCCAGAGCAGACCTGAGACAGTGAACTCCATAGGAGCCCGTATAGGAAAGCAATTGCTGAGCAAGTGGGCCAGAGACAGAGACTGGTGTGGGTCACGGCATGAATCTGGGACTTCTGAGGGAGTAGGTCTGAGCCAGGTCCTCTGCAGGTCTGGGCGCACCCGAGTCTGGGAACTCTGAGGGAGTAGATCAGAGCCAGAGGCCTTTGCAGGAACAACCCCAAGCCAGGGACCTCTGCAGGAGCAGATCCAGACCAGGGACGTTTTCAGAAACAGGTCTGAGCCGGCAACCTAGACCAGAGCAGGCCTGAGACAGCAAACTCCACAGGAGCCAAGCAAACCCCAGAAGCACTGAGCGACCTCCAGGAACACAGAGTGACCAATGGGGCAACTAGAACTGTGGCACTGACTGTACCACGAGGAACAACCATCTGAGCCTTGGATCCAGTGGCACCTAGAAGATTAGAAGATTAACCACCAGAATCACATTCAGCCCCAACCACACACATTAGAGGAAAAGATGAGTAGACAAGAACACAGGCAACATCACAAAGAGCAACACAACACCAGTAAAATCTAGAGGCACTACAACACCAAGACTTGAACAACCAAATATAGATGAAGCAGAAGAAAATGACCTAAAAAATGACTTCAGGAGAATGTTTCAGACTCTTAAAGAGGAAATGAGAAATCCACTCAAAGAAATGGAGGAAAAGGCAAACAAAAAAATTGAAGACATAACCAAATCCCTCAAAGAAAATCAAGAAAAAGCAATCAAACATATGAAAGAAACTATTCAAGACTTAAAAACTGAAGTAGAGACAATAAAGAATATACAAGCCAAGGGAATTATAGAAACAAAATCATGAGAAAAAGATCATGAACCACAAATGCAAACATAAACAGCAGAATACAAGAGATGGAAGAGAGAATCTCAAGCGCTGAAGATACAATAGAGGAAATATACTCACCAGTCAAAGAAAACATTAAATCTAACAAAAGCTCAATTCAAAATATCCAGGAAATATGGGACACCATGAAAGGCCAAATCTAAGAATAATAGGTATAGAAGGGTAAGTTCAACTCAAAAGCACAGAAAATATATTCAACAAAATCAAAGAAGAAAACTTTCCCAACCTAAAGAAAATTCTGTCTATGAAGATACAAGAAGCTTACAGAACACCAAATAGACTGGATCAAAAAAAAGTTCCCTTGTCACATAATAATCCAGACACTAAACATACAAAATAAAGAAAGAATATTAAGAGCTGCAAAGGAAAAAGGCCAAGTAACATATAAAGGCAGACTTATCAGAATTACACCTGACTTCTCATTGGAGACAATGAAAGCCAGAAGGTCGTGGTCAAGTGTTATACAGACATTAAGAGACCATGGATGCCAGCCGAGACTACTATACCCAGCAAAACTTTCAATCAACATAGAAGGACAAAACAAGATAGATGTTCCATGACAAAACCAGATTTACACAAGGCCTAGCCACAAAGTACTAGAAGGAAAATTCCAACCCAAGGAAGTTGTCTACATCAACAAAACCACAGACAATTGATGATCTCATTACAGCAAATCCCAAAGAGGGGAAAAACACACAAATTAACATCAACAACAAAAACTAAATTAACAGGAGACAGCAAAAACTGGTCATTAATATCCCCTAATATAAATGGACTCAACTCACCTATAAAAAGACAGATGCTAACAGACTGGATACGAAGACAGAAGCCATCCTTCTTCTGTATACAAGAAACAACCTCAACCTCAAAGACAGACACTGCTTCAGAGTAAAGAGTTGGGAAAAATATTTCCAATCAAATGGACCTAAGAAACAAGCTGGTGTAGCTATCCTAATAAAACAGACTTCAAACTAAAATCAAAAGAGACAAAGAAAGACATTTCATATTAGTCACAGGAAAAATCCATCAAGAGGAAATCTCAATAATGAACATTTATGACCAAAAACAAGGGTACCCTCATATGTAAAAGAAACATTTCTAAAGCTTAAATTATACATTAAACCCCACACACTAGTGGGAGACTTCAACACTCCACTCTCACCACTGGACAGGTCAGTATGATAAAAAATTAACAGTATTGGGAAAACTAACAGTTTTATGACTCAAATGGACTTGACATCTATAGAATATTCTATCCAATCATAAAAGAATATATCTTCTTCTCAGCACCTCATGGAACCCTCTCAAAAACTGACCACATATTCGGTAACAAAACAAACCTCAGCAAATACAAAAAAAAAAAAAAAGGAATAACCCCATGTATCTTATCAGATCACCATACTTTAAAACTAGAAGTCAACAGCAATACTAATTCCAGAAAACCCACAAACACATGGATATTAAACAATGCTCACCCGAATCACCAATGGGTCAAGGAAGAAAAAGGGAGAAATTAAAGTCTTCCCAAAATTCAATGGAAATGACCACACAACATACCCAAATTTATGGGACACAATGAAAGCAGTGTTAAGAGGCAAGTTCATAGCACTAAATGCCTACATAAAGAAGCTGGAAAAATCCCACACTAGTGAATTAACAGAACATTTGAAAACTTTAGAACAAAAAGAAGCAAACTCACCTAAGAGAACTAGACGGCAGGAAATAATCAAATTGAGA
>PVIU01017369.1:0-42172 GCA_004026605.1 Ondatra zibethicus
AGAGGCATACATCATTCTGATTCAGTAATCTGTAGAGAAGAAGCCCATTTAAGACCATGTCTGCGGTCCCAGCAGGCCTCCCCTGTCACCATGACAGCAGACTTAACATATACCTTGAGCCACGTTAGGAGTTCTGCATTCCCAAGAAGAGCCTCTGACTCTTACTAGGTGGCTCCCTATGGGTAGGGGACAGTGGGTCTGGGACACATGAATACTTTGCTTATATACAGTGTCTCACCCGCTCCCCTCCATCTCCCTTCGCCACTGAGGTCCAGTGTTTAGTGCTTGGCAGTATGCAGCGATTTCTCAGTCCATCCCTGTGTAAGAAAATTTAAGGATGGTTTAAGCAAATTATTCCTTATGTTTTTGTATGGATTTGTCTTCTAAAATCACCATCCTGCTCATCTTCTCCCTCACCTTGTGAGACCCTCAGAGATGGGACAGTGTGCCACCCTGGACTCAGCTGGACGGCGAGTTTCTTTTCTCCTCTCCTGCTCCACATGAAGTGTTTTTATTTTTGTTTGCTTTAAAAATATTTTCTCACATTTGTCTGCTTATTTGTGTGCACCGTGGTGTGCATGTGGGTGCCAGAGAACAACTTGCAGGAGGAAGTTCCCTCCTTCCTCGTGGGTCCCAAAGACAGAACTTAAGTCAACAGGCTTAGTGGCAAATGCCTTTAGTCTGCTGAGCCCTTCACCAGCCCTGTTTTTGGAGATTGAGTCTCATGTAGCCCATGCTGGTCTTGAACTCACTAAGTAGCCAATAAAGACTATGAACTCCTAGTCCTCCTGTTTCACCTCTTAAATTCTGGGATTCCAGCTCTTTTTGTTAATTTTTGAGGGATTGGTTAAAGTGGGTGCCTAGCAACTGAATAAACAGGGCTGGAGTCAGCTGACAGAATGACAGTTGGGCATGGGGCATTATTTGATTGTTGGACTTTTTTCCAATTTAATTTTGTTTTATGCATACGACCATCTGCCTGCATGTATGTCTGGGCACCACCATGTGCATGCAGTGCCTGAAGAGGCCAGAAGAGGACGTCAGATATCCTGAAACTGGAGTTACATGTGGTTGTGAGCCACCATGTGGGTGCTGAAAATCTAACCTGGGTCCTCTGGAAGAGTAGCCAGTGCTCTTAACCACTGAGTCATCTCTCCAGTCTCTAGTTTTAAATCTGTACATAAAGACCCTTTCACATACCCAGGAGACTCTCTTATTGTAGTGTGTCACCTCCAGCCCTCCCCTTGAGAAAGGAAACTAGCCAAACCAGTTCCTCCTGTGACGAACCACACCTCTTGCCATCTTCTTGTGGAAAACTTACAAGTTCCCCTCCTTTTCCATAGGAATACCCCTCAGTTCCCAGTGAGATCCAAGGATTTGCCTCACAGAGAAGAAAAATACTGTCGGCATTTAGAATTCTGGTCAGAGTGAGACCCAGGGACTTGGCAGACCCTTTTCTAAGCGTTGCCAAATGTCTCCAGAATTGGAAGCAGAATGTCCTTGCAGAGGCTTGCCTGGGTGGAAGGGTGGTGTACCTGGGTCGTGTCTGAGGGCTGAGTCACAGGCATGCCTCTGGAGGAGTCCTTCCAAACCCCACCTTCGCTTCCCCAGAGTGTAATAGGCCATAACCTAGGATATTCTTATGAATCACAGAGTCTCAGAACCTTTGCCTGTAAACACTGAACCGTGGAGCTGTGTGTCATGGCCTCACTGATCAGTCCACACAAAGAAACTTACTGTGGTTTGGTTTTGGTTTCTGTTTTGCTCTTCTAGGCGCAGTATGAGAACCCGCCTCATATCTATGCCCTCGCCGACAGCATGTACAGAAACATGATCATTGACAGAGAGAACCAGTGTGTCATCATCAGGTAGGAGAAAGACCCAGGTCAGCGAGCCTCTAGCTGCCACAGCAGCCACAGAGCACTCAACATGACTGAGGAGCCAGCAGGTGCTGCTTGGTTTATGTTGTAGTTGTCCCTTGTCCAGTGCCAGATCATAAACACTTTCAGGGGAGGAGCTCATGAGGCCCCACCCCTCAGTTAATGGTTGTTGGGGGAAGGGAGGCATTTTCTTCAGTGGTGTAGCCACTGGCAAGTTGCCGTGTTCCTGCCAATCTATAACTGTAATGGAACTTGCCCAGTCACTGAAAAGAAATGAATGAATGAATGAATGAATGAATGAATGAATGAATGAATGAAAATGAATAAGTGACGTGAAAATACAAGGGGAACTGACTGGGGTTAGGACTAACATTAGCAGGAGTGAGAGTGTGTGCTGGCTGGTTTGTACCAATTCAAGAAACTTGAGTCACTTAGGAAGAGGGTTATCTCAGTGGAGAAATTGTCTCCATTAAACCCGCAGGTAGGTTTGGAAGCATCTTCTTAGTTGGTAAAGGATATGGGAGGGCCCAGCCCACTGGGGGTGGTACCATCCCTGAGCAGGTGGTCCAAGAGCATAGAAGAAAGCAAGCTGAAGCCGGGAGGTGGTGGTACGCACCTTTAGCCCCAGCACTTGGAAGGAAGAGGCAGGTGGATCTCTGTGGGTTTTAGACCAGCCTGGTCTACAGGGTGAGTTGCAGGACAGGCTCCAAGGCTACACAGAGAAACCCTGTCTCCGGGAGGGGCTGGGGGAGAAAGCTGAGCAAGCCACTAAGCTGTGTTCCTCCTCCAGGGGCTCTGCTTCAGTTCCTATCTCCACGTTCCTGCCCCAACTGTACAATGTTTTGGTTAGTGTTTTAGTACAGTAACAGAAAGCCAATGAGGACAGAGATAAGAGAGGGTAATGAAGGTGAATATGATCCAAATATGTCATATATATGTATGAAAATGAGACCCATTAGGATATATAATTGACAAATGCTAACAAGAACATCTGAAAAGCTTTCTGCTTTTTAAATTTAAATTAATTTAATTAAAGGCACATGCCTTTAATCCCAGCACTTGGGAGGTGGAGGCAGGTGGATCTCTCTGAGTTCAAGGCCAACCTGGTCTACAGAGTGAGTTCAAGGACAGCCAGAGCTACACAGAGAAACCCTGTCTCAAAAAACTAAAAAAAAAAAAAAACACACAAAGTTTTCTGCTTCTATGAGGTTGCTGTTAACCCTCAGTTGTTCAAGGCACTGAGACTTTAGGGTGTATGGTGACAGGCAGGTTGTTCAAGATAAATGATGCCACCCTTGTGCGTCTGGGTGACAGTCACATGGATCTCCCTGTGCCTGTAAGTTCGAGAGACCCTTTCCATCTAAGCATAACAATTGTGAATCACAGTAGCATCTGCTGCAAGTCCTTCCCAGGCTCCTCTTCCTTCCCTGAGCAATGAAGTGGTTCAGGTCTGAGTGTGTGTGTGTGTGTGTGTGTGTTGGTTTTATTTGTTTTGCTTTTAAGAATTTTTCATTTGCACCGAAGTTTTTAGGATATTAGTAGCAAATGCCAGCTTAGGTCTTTTCACCTATATTCACAATCCATGGAACCCGAACTGTCCCCAAATGGTGGCTGGCTTTGATTGCTTTAAAATTTGTTCACTGTCACGAACACTTTCGGCGTTAGAAAGTGAAGCATCCACATTCCCGTCACTTAAAAGTTAATGGTTTTGTGAGGCAGCGGTGGTGCACGCCTTTGATCCCAGTACTCGGGACAGAGGCATGAATCTCAATGAGTTTCAGACCAGCCTGGTCTTAAAGCTAGTTCTAGGATAGCTAGGACCGAAACACAGAGAAACCCTAACTCGAAAAACCAAAAAATAAAAAATTAGTAATTTTGTTCAAAAACTTAACCTACACATTTGTATTCATCCTTTTTGTGTGTGTCTGAGTTTTGACATTTATCTTATTTTTTTGAGAGTTTCGTGTAGTCCAGCCTGACTTCAAACTCAATATGTGGTCAAGGATAACGCAGAACTTCTGACCCTCCTGCCTCAACCTCCCAGTGCTGGCTGGCATTACACCAGGTTTTGACATGCTGGGGTTGGAACCCACATGCATGCCAGGCAAGCCCTCCAGCCGAGCCGCACCCCAGCCCATGAAACGTTTTTGAAAGAGCTACTTGTGGTGGCATTCACAAACATACACAAAATTAGACGTAATGTATCCCGTGTATTCCTCCTTCTGTCTGGTTTGGTTATCAGTATGTGGACAATCCCTATTTACCTTTTCCTCTTGTCCCTTTGCTTATCTAAACAAATCCTAGAGAGCAAACCTTTTCATTTGTCAATAATTAGTATATAACTTTAAGAGAAAATTGTGTGTGTGTGTGTGTGTGTGTGTGTGTGTGTGTGTGTGTGTGTCGCATATGTAGAGGTCAGAGGACAATTTGTGAGAGTCAGTTCTCTCCTTCCACTGTGTGGGTCCTGGTGCTGGAATTCAGGTCATCAAGCTTGGCAGCACCTGTCATCTTGACCCACTGAGGCATCTCTTCTTTTTTTTTTCCCCAGTGAGGGTTCTGGAGATAGAATTCAGGCCCTTGTTGCATGCACTTTACTGACTGATCCCTTTTCCAGCTCAAGATAATTCTTACCACACCTTAAAAATAAATCCTTTCTGGTGCTTAGCATGTCCAAGACTTTAGGTCTGGCTCCCAACATTGCTGCACAAATGAAAAAGGAATCCTTTTAGTATTTGATCTGCTCCACACTCCAGTGCCGGGACTGAGTTACACATTCTTTTCAGCAGCTGGCTTGTTTGCATTTAGAAGCCAAACAAAGCCCACACATCATCACCCCTGGTTGCTATGTCTCTCGAGGCTGGCTCCTTCATTCTGTTTCCCTTGGCATTCACTTGTTAAAGACAAGGGCTGTAGGCCTTCTACACCCAGGCTGACTGTGTCCTGTGATAACTCGGATGCCTACCGCCATACTCATTATTTACTGTTGTCACAGTTACTTGTTTCCTTACTGTGACAAAACACCTGACAATAGCCATTTACGGGTTGTCATTTAGAGATCATTTTCATGATACTGTGACCATAATAGTCATGTGTCTATTTTTATTTGGGGGTTTACTATGGCTCACAGTTTTCGGGTACAGCCCGTCATGAACTCAAGAACACATGGTGGCTGTTCACATCGCGTCTGCAGTAGGAAAAGAGGGAGATGAATTCTGGTGTTTGGCATGGTTTCTCCTTTTCATTCAGCCCAAGACCCCAGCCCTTGGTGCACCCGTATTCAGGGTGGGTCCTCCTGCCCCAATTACCCCAGTCTAGAACCTTCTTCACAGGCACAGCCAGAGTTTGTTTCCCAACTGATTCCAGGTCCCATCAAGTTGACAGTTGATGTTAATGCCTACAGTGGAAATTGATAGCATGTCTCGAAGCATGGCCAGATGCAGATTCATTGTTTGCAAAGACATCTGCTCTGCCATGAACTTCATTCCTGTTGGTCTCACTATACGATGTTCAGAATGTCAAGAGACCCACCCATTTTCAATTCTTATTTTCACAACCATTGCTTAATTAAAGTTATTTTCTCAGTCTGTTATTTCTTTTATATATGATAGTTGAACTTTTCTATTTCATCTTAAAATATAATCTTTATGGGAAAACTAGATAAAATGCCTACTCATTGTCGTTTCTCCTCACTTTTCAAAGTAATGAGTTGTTGCCCTGGCAACCTCTGAAGGTAGCCTGTATTTATTTTCAGTATCACTTCTAACTAGTGAATTTAAAATAGCTCCCCTGTTTACACTGCAGTTATTCCTTTGGTGTTTCAGATAATCTCCCTTCTCTCTTGTCTCGGCCTTCATGCCCTCTGACACATCTCAAGTCCTCTTGGATTTTTTTTTGTTGCAAATGGTCCAAGTTCATCTTGTTTTGTCCTCCTGAGGCCTGGAACTGGCCCTTTCTCCAAGGGGTCCTTGTTTCATGGATTGGGACAGGATGTTTAGATACCACTGTTCTGGGTACCAATTGTCAGCGCTTCTGGTCTTCGCAGTGGACAATGCTAAGGGATTTGAATTCTTAAAGAAAACAGTGAGGCATGCATTCATCCTACCATTTCTAGCTTATCTTTAAGACTATAGAGATTAGTCTGCTTTCATTTATTATTGATATTATTACTATTTTGTGTGTATGAATATTTTGTCTGAATGTATGTTTCTGCTCCATGTGTGCAGATTGTAGAGTTTTAAAATTTCTTTGATTTTTATATTTATAACTTGTATCTCTTCTACTAAAAAATCTTGGTCTTTGATGACATAAACATAATTATTTGCTTTATATATATATGTGTGTGTGTATGAATATATACATATATGAACATATGTATTTAAAATAAATAATACCAATATTATTATAACACCAACAAAATAATACAAATTAATAGCAATACTGAATTCATTTTAAAATTTCTTTTTGTTATTTTGGTTCATATGTCCAATATTTGCATTCAAAATATTAGGTAAATATAAATTTATATATAATAAGTATAAATTATATGAATGTAAGTAAAGAGTTATTTGTTTTTATTTTATGTATATGAATATTTTTCCTGAATGTAAGTCTGTGCACTGTGTGTGTGTCCAGTGCCCATGGACGCCAGAAGAGCACACTGGCTCCCCTGGGATTGGAGCTATAGACAGTTGTGAGAGACCATATGGGTCCTGGGAATAGAACCTGGGTCCTCTGCAAGAGCAGTCAGCACGCTTAACTGCTGAGCCATCTCTCCAGCCCCCAAATATTGTATTTTAAAAGTCAGCTAATTTAATATTTTTCTATGCCATTCATGTGTCAAGGTGTTCTACCAATATGGTTATTTACACTCTTAATTTTCAGGGTTTAAAATTGTAAATATTACTATCATTGACTTATTTTGGTTTTTTGAGGAAGGGTTTGCTGAGTAGCCTATGCTGGTCCCAATCTCCCAGTCCCCCTGCCTCTGCTCCTGAGTGCTGGGATTACAGCTGCACGCCATCACACTTGACTTAAGATCTGAGAATTTGGTTTCTTCCCACCCTCTAAAATACTTACATGGTACAAAATGAAAAAGTAAAGCAAGACATCAGAAGCATTTTGAGGTAAATGCAGGTCCCTAGGGCTTCAGGATGAAGAGAGACTCAGTGACATTTTACCCCGTATGTCATAGTTTTTTATAAGGAAAAAAATAAAATCATTGTATTGCACATCTCTGTGACCATTATCCCAGCCAGAGAACTAGCGATCCTTCATTCTCCAGGGTGTCTGAAGCCCCGCAGCCTGTGTTCAATCTCTCAGTTGTCATCAGCTTGCTCTTTCCTGGTGGTTTATGCAAATTGAGGGAAGATAGTTGCATTTTTTTATGAAGCCTGAATTTGCTTTTATCTTGCCACAGTTCCCCTATGCCCAGCTTTTATTTACCCCCCACCCCCCGCCATGACATTGGCTTTTGGGTTCATTTTGCTCCTGCTGACTGCTGGCCACATGGCCTTGCATGTGTCCAGCATGCGTTCTCCACCTGTGTTCTGCCTCCAGAGCCCCCTGTGCTATAGACCCCATCAGTTCTACCAGGGGTATCTTCTAGGTTTGTGTGACTGGTTCCTCGTGTTCTTGCTGTATTCACTCCTTCAGGTGATTCTTCCAGAAGTCACAAGTTAGATGCAGATGGTAGATGAGATGCGGGTTAAACCGTTTCAGGGGGACGCACAGAGAATGATTTTTCCTGAGTAACAGGAAATGCTTTCGTATGACAGCAATTTGAAGTCGCTGGAGAGGAGGGGGGTGTTTCCTTCACTGCATTTAATGAGAGAGTTCAGTATGAGTTTTCTGGTTCCTTCTCCTTTCTCGTTCTGCCCCTCTTCTGGGTGTTTCCTGGGAAGGAAGGGTTTGTTACTCAAGAGCTTGCAACTACACCAGTTCCTGCTTCTTCCTCACTTCTGCCATCTTGATTCACATGCTCCAGTGTAGAACCAAAGACCATTTCCAAGACCTATCTTTGCAGCCATTCAGATGAGATACACTTCTAATTTAGGCAATGGTAGAACAGGCAAAATTAAGGTTAAGGATCCCGGCCCCTGACAAGACAGCCCTCCCTTCTGTCTGTTTGGAGTCAGTTCTCAATTTATCAGGTCCAAACATTCATAGGAACCACTCTTGGGGGCTGGAGACATAAGTTAAGAATATTGACTACTCTTCCAGAGGACCTGGGTTCAATTCCCAGTACCCACAGGGCAGCTCACACCTGTCTGTACTCCAGGTCCAGGGGATCTGACACCCTCACACAGACATACATACAAGCAAAACACCAATGCACATAAAATAAAAAATAGATTCACTTAAAAAAAAAAAAAGAACCACTCTTGGTGCCTATGATTACAGTTTGATTGTAGCGACAGAATACAAAACAACTGCACGAAAGAGTCGGCACATAGATGAGGTGGTAGAGGTCCAGGTGTGGGGCTTCCAGTCAGGGGAGGTGTACACACAGAGGCATGGATGATGTGGCCCCCCACAAAGGGGATGTGTGACAACTACTTATGGACAGTCAGGGCTATTTGCTTGAGTCTCTAAGGTCTAGAGTTTTTATCTAGGCATCTACAGAAGGCTCAATCAGGGCCTTTAACCTCTTCTTCCTCTGGAGGGCGGAGGTTCCGTTGTATGGCGCAAAGAATGTGCCACAAATCTCTTTAGACACTTTGGTGGCCTTGGCCTCCAGGCAAACAAAGATGGACCCAAAAGGGAGGATGTTACAAGGGCCTCGACTTCATTCCCCCAGTTACAGAGGCCAATGCCTGGCCTCTCTTGAGTTTGTTCTTCGATATGCAGGTTCCTTTGCTTTCAGACAGCTCATCAACCTGGCAGGCTCACCAGCTCCCTGAACCTCAACAGCTCACGGAGCTCCTCTCTTGACCCTCAGTTTCTTCTCCTGATAGTGAACTGATGGAGCTGACAACTTCTAAGATTTCTTGGCTTTGAAATTCTTTATTCCAAGTCAAGCATGCTAAGCTAGCAGCTTCCCAATTGACCAGCCCCTCCCCCACCCCCAGTTCTGATCTTGATGAAGTAAAGATACACCTGCATCCTCTTTGCTTTGTTGTCCCTGGGTTTGTGTGTGGGGCCCAGAATTCTGTCATCCATTTCTTTTTTTATTTCCCTATGGTCTTTTTCTACATTGTAGCCACATGGCTTTTGTACAGTAGCATATAATTAGTTGACTGGGTGGTGGATTCCTCTGTAGATGACAGGCTGGGTAGCCTTCAGGTAAGGTAATGTCCTGAAGCTGTCTGCACAGGGTCATGAAATCACAAGAGGTCATTCACAAAGATAATAATACCCTCTTAGTGGAGAAAAGATGAGCTCTTTAGGGATCCACAGGTCTAGTACTGGGATGAGGAACTGAGCTGAGCTAGCATAGCAGCTGCATGACACTCAACAAACCAAACAAGGGACACAGGGACCAGCAAGCTAGTGTGGGCTCCAGGCAGCTCCAGGTAGGTTCACATCACTGAGAGTCATGAGCAACTGAAGGCTTGGGAGTCACCCTCAAGCCTGGTCACCAAGCAGCCCATGCCTGCTTAGTTGAGTCATTATCCGTTCGTTCTCCAGAATCCATCTCTGGGTCTGTGTGTTAGAACATGTCTGGATCTGTGTGTTAGAACATGTCTGGATCTGTGTGTTAGAACATGTCTAGATCTGTGTGTTAGAACAGATCTGTGTGTTAGACCATGTCTGGATCTGTGTGTTAGAACATGTCTAGATCTGTGTGTTAGAACATGTCTGTATCTCTGTGTTAGAACATGTCTGAATCAGTGTGTTAGAACATGTCTGGATCTGTGTGTTAGAACAGATCTGTGTGTTAGAACATGTCTGAATCTGTGTGTTAAAACATGTCTAGATCTGTGTGTTAGAACATGTCTAGATCTGTGTGTTAGAACAGATCTGTGTATTAGAACATGTCTGAATCTGTGTGTTAAAACATGTCTAGATCTGTGTTAGAACATGTCTAGATCTGTGTGTTAGAACAGATCTGTGTATTAGAACATGTCTGGATCTGTGTGTTAGAACAGATCTGGGGTGGTTTTTTCTTTATGTCACAGACAGTTATGTAAACCTTTTAGGTCAACTCTGGTGTGGTTTAAAGCGGGAAGAAGAACCAGGAAGTTTCTGATGCATTCCCTGTCATCGGTGTGTCACCAGACAAGCTCTTGGCAATATGTCCACACACGGTTCTGAAGCCCTGCCCCTAGCCTCTGTGGGGACATATTAGACCTCAGAGAAGATTTCTGTGGCGCATTTACTGCTGACAAGAACAAACATGAATTCCCGTCGCTTTGGGCCTCCCGAGCCTGTGCGACCTTGGCATATTTCAGAACTGAGATACCGCACTCATCACGCTTGTTAGAGTTTCATTTTTCAAAAATGTTTTGAAGTATTTGCTTCCTGCAGAGTAGGGTGTCTGTCTTGAATGAATTCATTAACATCTGGCAAGGTTTCCATATTTGTCTGTCCATTTGTTTATTTGTTCGACATAAGGCATCATGTAGACATGAGGTCTCACGTAGCCCAGCCTGGTTCTGAACCCACTGTGAAACCTAGGATGTTGACCTTGAACTCCTGATGCTCGGCCTCTACCTCCTGAGTGCTTAGATTACAGGCAAGTGCCATCATCGAGCCTGATTTACATGGTGCTGGCATCAAAGCCGGGGCACTGTGCATTTTGGGAAAAGCTTTCTGTCACCCCAGTTATAGATCCAGCACCTCTGTTTGAAGCTTACTTATTTGGTGTCCATATCAGAAGGGGAGGGGAGTGCATGCATACATGTGGTGTGCAGAGGACAGCTGTCAGGAATCAGGTCCCTCCTTCTACCACGTGGGTCCTCAGGGATCAAACTCAGGTCTTCAGGATTGGCAGCAGGTGCCTCTACCCCACTAAGCCATTTCACCAGCCGTCCTCCTCCCTGCCTTTAAAAAGAATTAATAAAGATAGAGCAGGCATGGTAGCACATGCCTTTAATGCCAGCCCTCCAGAGGCAGAGGCAGGCAGCTCTTTGTGACAGCCCAGCCTGGTCTGCATAGCTAGTTCCAGGTCAGGCTGGGCTACCTAATGAGATCCTGTTTCCAAAACAAATTGAGGAATTACCAAAGACATGTTTTGAAGGGATTTGCAGACGGGTTGACTATGAGCAGTAGAGTAGAAGCTAGCTGCCAGTACTGGATCTGGGGTTGCCGACCTACCTGCTTGAAAAGGCATTTCGTATTTGGCTTCCCTAAGACTCTCAGTGCTAAAGAGTAAAAGAAAACAGTGAGAATGCCTCTCTTATGTGGCTGTGTCTGCTGCACTCTTGGCTCCCGCATCATTGAATGCTTCATCTCCTTGGATTCTCAAGCTGCCTTCCCGTCTTTGATGTGTTTCAAGAGCCTTTTATTATCATCACTGGGACCCTTTGCACGGCTCCCCTGGGTTTCTGATGGCCCACGCAATGCCTTGTTTATTCCGGCAACCTCAGCCTTTGAGGCCCACCGTCTCTGGTGTGCCCCGCCAGCCTTTGTCTCTGACAAAGAGAGATGGTTGAGAACGGCTGTCATCTGTGGATTGAAAGAGGAGAGACCCACATCTAGGCAGCGTTCCCAACTTACCTTTTAGCTCTTGTGGTTCTAAAGATTCCTTGAGTTGAGGAGGCCTGGCAACTTAGCATTATCTCAATCACACTGACATCTCTTTTACATGTATGTGAATGCACATGTGTTTGTATAAATATGTAGGCCAGAGGGCAACCTCGAATGTCATTCCCCTTGTCTTTTTGAGACAAGATCTTTCACTGGTCTGGAACTCAACAAGTAGGCTAGGCTGGCTGACCCGTGAGCCTGTTTCTACCTCCCTTCCCCAGGCCTGGAATGTGGGACGTGCCACTAAGCCCAACTTTTTAGTTTTGTCTTTTTGTGATTTTTTTTCTGTAGGTTCTAGGGCTGGAATTCAGGTCCTCATGCTTGCAAGGCACACACTTTATTAACTGAGTCATCTTCTCAGTCCTAACAATACAGTTTTTAATCTTGGCAACGTGGCCAACTAGTAATTATGTCCCTCTTTGACAGCTTCTATTTGGAGTGTGGCCATGCTGTGATCCAAGCCTGTAGGCGGGGACTGCTTGTTCATTTCCGGCCGCCCAGACCCAAAATGATCACACAGAAACTCTATTAATTACAATACTGTTTAGCCAATAGCTTAAGCAAATTTCTAGCTAGCTCTTACATCTTAAATTAACCCACTTCTATTATTTTGTATTTTACCATGAGGTTCGTGGTTTACCGGTAAGGTTCCTGGGGCATCTGTCTCCTTCAAGGGCCACATAGCATCTCTCTGACTCCACCTACTCTCTGTGTGCATCTGTGTTTGGATTTCCCACCTGGCTTTCCTCTGTTAAGCCATTGGCTGAAAGTAGCTTCTTTATTAACCAATGGCAATAAAACATATTCATAGCATACAGAGGGCAATCCCACATCACAAGTCAGGGCCACCTGCCCCCAGGAGTTCATCTTTCTCTGCTACTGTGAACTGGCCTGTGTTAGTTTAGCTGGGACATGACTGTTGCAGCCCAGCATGACTTGAAAAGATCTCTGGGAATGCACTGGACATGGACTCTGTTTTGCTCTGTTTCAGGTCATGACTTATGCAAGCCTTAGTTGCTGCATTTAAAAATTGGAGACTGCTGGGATCTGGAAAGATGGCTTAGCTCTTATAGAGGACCCAGGTTCGATTCCCAGAACCCATATGACAGCTCACTGTAATTCCAGTTCCAGGGAATCTAACAACCTCTTCTGGCCTCTTAGGGCACCAGGCACACACATGCTACATACATATATTCCAATACTCATAAAATAAAATAAAAAAAATTTAACAAAAAAAACCCGAAAGCAGGGACTGGAAAGTTAGACGAATATAAGAAAGGTTAATGAGGAATTAAATATCCCTCTAAGCTGTTCAAGAATGGTTTGGAATATCCTCTAGTAACATCAAAGGGAATTTTATATATAGCAAGGAGCAAACTTTGGATTTAAATTATCTTCAGACTAAACATCAGGCCTTTCCTGTTTATTGGGCTGATCAAGGTGAGCCTTGCCACAGAGCTGCTTTCTTGGCAGAGTTGACAGTGCTGACTGCCTGATAACATTAATTCCATAGGTGTTTGGGATTGGGGGAAAATAGCAGCTATTGTCTTAGTAACGCTTTGCTCAATGTGCTACCATGTTTTCTGCTTTCCATATTGTTTGCTCAGGATAGCAGTCGGGCTATACTTTAGTATTTTATTGCAATAGAACATATTTGAGGATTGATATTTTAGTGTGATTTCAGGGTCTGGGCGAGGATCCTTCTCTCCTCAGCCCCAGAACCTCCCAGGAGGCCAACAGAGAGGCCTGTCACATCTGACTGATGTCAGTCTCAGGCCCCACAGGCTTTCAGGAAAGGAGTCCAAATGGAGTCGTTGGAGAGGGCTGTTCAGAACCTTCTTTGATGTGGTTTCCCATCCTTGCAAAGTTGTCTATGCAGGCTGCTATTTGTTCCAACTGGGCCTAAGATAGTATTTTTGGCAGATTTGCTTACATGGGTGCATACCAGTAAGGACTCAAGAGCTGTTAACATTTGGAGGTGGCTCAGTGGGTAAAAGGCCTGTGGAGCAAACAGGGACCTGAGTTTGAATCCCCAACACCCATATAAAAAGATGTGCATGGCCATACACATCTGTAACCTTTACAATGGGCATGGGGATCAGGCAGACCCATGGAGCTCAGTGACCCTTTCAATGAGACCACATTCAATGAGAGACTGAGACCAAGGAGGAAGCAAAAGAGGAAGACACCCGATGTCAATTTCTGCCTTCCATTTGCACGCAAGTTTCTGTAGAAACACACACATATGTATATACATACACACACACATGTACAGTATACACACACATCCTTCTTGGCTAACTTTTCCTATCTCAATGAGAAATAAATATTTGTCATTTGAAACATTTTTCTAATACATACTTCACAAGTCCCTAAAACCCCTGTTCCCCTTATCTCACCATTGTCAATACAACTTCCATGCTTCGATGCCTCAGGCAGAAGTTGGAGAAGTGGCTCAGTAGTCAAGAACACGTGCCAGTCTCCCAGAGGAGACTTCAGTTCCCGGACCCTACATCAAGTGGCTCACAATCAGCTCAGGGTATCTGATGCTCTCTGCCGGTCTCCACAAGCACCGGTACACATGTGGTGTACACACACACACACAAATAAAAATATATTATTTTAAATCTGTATTTTAAAAAAAGATTCCTCAGGAGGCCATCAGCTCATCTTAGACTAGAGCCTTGGCCCTTCTCATCACATTGCCAAGAAGAGGGGCTACTTCCCTGTGTGCTGGGAACAAAGTGGGTGCATGGTTGCTGTTCCTTACCTTTCCTAAAACCCAAACAGATACATTTGCATTCATCCCATTAGCTGCAAGGAAACAGCACCCATGGAGAAACCATACCTACTGAGAGGTTTCCAGACCCAGGAGGGAGAGTCTTCCAGCAGTCAAGATGTCTGAGTCAGCAACCCCAAGGCTGAAATGCCTTCACGCATGCTAGAGTCACTGCAGGGGATTTGGAAGCACTGTCGCTCTGTAAGCAAGGGACAGCCTGACATACAAGAACAGTTACTGTCCCCCTTGAATCCAGTTAGTAACACAGCATTATAAATGGCTGTAGTTTCGAATTTTACAGCTAGCACACGAACATCCTATTGTTTCTTGTTTGGGTTGGTGTTTCCTATAAAGTCTGTCTTGACTTTGACTTTGAATTACCGATCTCCAGTTGGCTGGGAACAAACTGGGGCACTAGTTAAGTGTGCCTAGTCTAGAACCTGCCCTTGTAGTCTAGAACCTGCCCTTGGAAGTCCAGGTTCTGATGGTAAGGGAAGACGGAAACGTGGTGATGATTTAAATACTCTGGGCTCTGTTGGATTGGCTGAGCTAAGGATCATTGGTGAGCTTTCTTTATTTCTTGATTTTTTTTTTACATTTTTATTCATTGTTTGTGTACCTCTGAATGTGCAAATGTGCCACGGCGAGTGATGGGATTCAGAAGACACTCATAGGACTTAGTTCTCTCTTCCGCTGTGTGTCCCAGGGGCTGAACTCAGGTCATGAGGCTTGGCAACAAATGCTTTTACCTGCTGAGCTCTCATGCTAGTCCTCCAATTCCTAATTTATATAGGAAACTTTGTTGTTGATTTTGTTTCGCGCATTGGGTGTCAAACTCAGGGCCTTTGGCATGTGTGCTGGCTAGTTTTTATGTCACCTTGACACAAGCTAGAGTCCTCTGAGGAAAGGGAGCCTCAATTGAGACAATACCTCCATAAGATAAGGCTGCAAGTAAGCCTGTAGGGTGGTATTTTAATCAGTGCTTGATGGGGGAGGGCCCAGCCCATTGTGGGTGTGGCCAACCCGGAGTGGTCCTAGGCTCTATAAGAAGGCAGACTGAGCAAACCATGGGTCAGCAGGGCCTCTGCATCCTCTGACTCCAGGTTCCAGCCCTATTTGAGTTCCTGTCCTGACTTCCTTCAATGATGAACAATGATGTAGAAGTATAAGACAAATAAACCCTTTCCTCCCCACGTTGCTTTTGGTCATGATGCTTCACCATAGCAATAGCAACCCTGACTAGGACAGCAAGCTCGGTGAGCACTCCCCCTACATCCCTCGCCCTTAATTTTTGAGGCAGTCTTGCTGTATGTATCCCAAACTGTCACAGGATTTGATCCTTCTGCCTCAGCCCTAGGGCTGAGATTACAGGCATACACCACCATGCCTAGCTGAACTTTTGTCGTTTTCTGCCCTTCTTCCCTAGAAGTCAAACAAAACAATGGAATTAGGAAAGGTTGTATACACAGGCAAAACCAATCGCTATGACTGCTGTGAGCCTCAGAGCGAGTGGTTTGGGGTGTGCTGTTTAATGTCTCATGTCTTCATGGTCCCATCACTTTAGACAGTGCTTTTCCCTCCAAGCAGGCCAGTGCAATTGTGGTTATATATACTGTAAACTTCAATAATTATGGAACATTCCATTATTGTGCCATTATTTTGAGTAAATTGCCGGCTGTGATCAATAAAGTTTTTCTTTAAGTGCCTATGAACTGAAACCGAGAAACGAGCGTTCAGATCAATGTTTAGCTAGAACTAATTATTTTAGGTTGCCTAGAAAAGAAAATCACAGCTACTGAGAATGTGGATGTCCTATTTTGGGATGTGACATACTTATTTTAATAGATAAAAAGAGTTACTTTCTCCATTATAATTCTGCTCTTTTGCTTCACACAATGAGGTACAATGCTTGATCAGGTCTGGGAGATAGGGTGTCTCTTGCCCAGTGGCCTAAGTTCATTCCCCAGGACCCACGAGGGCAAGGACTTCTCCCTCAAATCATCCTGACTTCTGAGCCCCACATGTGCGCCGTTGGCATGAGTGCACCCCACATGTGTACTGTTGGCATAAGCATGCCCCACATGTGTGCCATTGGCATGAGTGCCCCCCACATGTGCACCGTTGGCATGAGCACACCCCCCCCGCTTTTAAAAACATTTTTAAAGACAAAGTAATTCATGTCTGGTCACACCATTAAACAAGGGCTAGGTAGTTAAGCTCTTACGTTAGAAGTCTACTAGTTTGCTGTGTTTTTCTCTGTGGTAGTTTATTCTAAGGAATTCTGAATACAAAAATCTAAGCTTACAGAAATCTGATTAGTCATGGTGATATATAAAAAGTTGAATAGGAATGTAATGAAAGTAATGAATATTCATGATCATTGTGCTGTGATCCTTCCTTTTTTGTGAAAAGATGCTATTAAAAATATAAAATAAACAGTTAATTTCCCGTCTCAAAACAAAAAAAAAAAAATGTAAGTGCCAGACAGAGTGGTAAGCCCTCTGTAACCCAGGCAGAGTGGTAAGCCCTCTGTAACCCAGGCAGAGTGGTAAGCCCTCTGTAACCCAGGCAGAGTGGTAAGCCCTCTGTAACCCAGGCACTGGGAGGGGGCAGGGGAGAAACAGATCTCTGGAGCTCAATAGCCAGTCAGTCCAGCCAATCAGTAGTAGGACAATAGAACTATAAAAACAAAATAAGAATGTAGGCGTTAAGAGAATCACAGGGGCTTGAGAAATGGTTAAGAGTGTGTACTATTCTCTCAAGTTTAGTTCCCAGCAATCCTGTTGGGTGACTGACTCTCAACTGCCCATTAACTCCAGCTCTAGTGAAATTTGATGCCCCCTTCTGGCCACCATAGACACTGCACTCGTGCACATAGCTATACACAACCACACACATACGCACATAGTTAAACATAAAATAACTATTTTTTTTTTAAGGAAGAAATCACATGAGAATCAGGGCTGGATTTGTAGCTCAGTGGTACATTACTTGCCTGGCATGCATGAAGCTCGGGGTTCAGTGCTCAGTGCCATGAAATTTTAAAGAGGAAAGAATTGTCTAATTGTCTGTAGACCTGCCTCTGGGGCAGTTTCTTGATTGATGATTGATGTGGGAGGGTCCAGGTCATTCTAGAGCATATAAGAAAGCAAACTGAGCGAGCCATAGGGAGCAAGATGGTAAATAGTACTGCTCTATGGTCTCTGAGTTCCTGCATCCAGTTTCCTGCGTTGGTGTCCCTTGCTGATGACCTGCTAGAAACCAGATAAACCCCATCCTCCCTAAGCTGTTTTTTGTCACAGTGTTTTATCACAGCAACAGAGAGCAGACTAGAACCAAGGACTATCTTTTCTAGTTGTCCTGCCCTTTCTTTTTCCTGTATTATTTTTATATTGTTATCAACCTGCTGTAGATACATTGTTGTCATTGAGTCCTAGCTGCCTGGTCTGTACTTGTTACATAATTATCTTAATTGTTTCTGTAACATTACACTTCCTTTTCCCAAAGTTTTTCAGTGTTTATATTGTTACAGCTTATAAAGTAAGTCATAAAATAGAGGTCTGTGAGGCCAACTGCAGCTGGGGCAAAATCACACACACACACACAGCTGGACTGAAGATAGTTGCCAGAGGGTTCCCTGCAATTCAGGTGAGGACCCAGTGACCCTCCTAGCCTCTCTCTCCTCCTCTGCAGGAACAACACTAACAGGCAGGCTCTTGAAGGCCGCTTTTAAGTGGTCACAGCTGCTCTGACTATGGCAGCTGAGAGGATAGCGGTCTACAATTGGCCACATTTGTTGATGTCAACTAGTGTGAGTTTCATAGGACATGAGATGTGCACCTCCAGTTTCTTGACTACCAAGGACAAGTCTGAACCTCTGAACTTAGAGCAACCTACAGTTTTCATGCTGGGTCCTTTTCTAGATGTGGGTTGCTTTAACAAACTCCATTTTGGCAACACCAAGGCTTCACACAGAAAGATGAGACTTCTGATGGAGTCGAGCATGTTTTGAATTGAGGTCATTATGAATTCAGGGGGATTTTGAGGGAAGAATGGGGATTTTTGGAAAACAGACTATTAACAAAAGGCTATTGCTGTGCAGTCAGGCCACCCAGCGGAAGATAGTCTTTGTTTCTCAGGATGTGATTAATATTGCCTCATCATTTAATTTTAGTGCTTCTAAAATAAGGAAGCTTGCATTACATCAAGGCAGAGTCTGAAGCCTCAGTGCCCATTTTTGCACATATATATGTATATATTCATATGTATAGATATATATACATTTATATATGTATATATGTTTAGATACATGCATATTTATGTATATGTAAAATATAAACAAAATAACACAGCACGACAACAGGGTTAGAAAAGAACTATCTGAAATAACAGCTCTCCCATTGTCACCTTACTCTGACCAAAATCTCTGCTAATATTTTGAAAAATGGGGCTTTCTATACTTGAATTTGAACCCTAGGCCTCATGCATCTAGTGAAATTTACCTCTGCACTATACCCCTAGTCCTCCAAAAACCACTTTTGTAACTCTTTTGTCTTTAATTAGAGTTAAATATGTGAGGTGAAATTGCTTCGTAGCCTCCTTTCTTCCATTTACAAAAATGTGTGTGGATGTTACTTATAATTTCTAGAAAATTCTATCCTTCTGATACTTATAGTTTCCTAATCATGCCTCCTGTGATTAGACAGTTAGAAAACTCGGTTGAAGAGATGGCTCAGTGGTTAAGAGCACTGGCTGCTCTTCCAGAGGACATGGGTTCAATTCCTAACACCCACATGACAGCTTACAACTGTCTCTAACTCCAGATCCAGAGGATCCAACACACTCACGTAGACATACACGCAGGTCACACACCAATACACATAAAAATAAAAATAAATAAATCATTTGTCTGCCCTGTGCATGATGGCAATGGTAAAGGCTCACTCAGTCTGTGCCACACTCACCTAGGTCAGAGGAGTGAGCTGGCCCTGCTCTGACCCACATTTCTCAACTAGCATCGTGCTGGTCCCTACCCCCACCTGATTTTCTTTCTTCTTAGTTTCTCTGTGATTTATTCATTTGTTGGAGATGTGGATGAAGGAGCTGGCAGGGACCACTTCATGGTGTTTGTCTTTCTTTCCTCAGTGGTGAAAGTGGTGCTGGAAAGACAGTAGCTGCCAAATACATCATGAGCTATGTCTCCAGAGTGTCCGGAGGAGGCCCCAAGGTCCAGGTGAGGCTGTGCTGTGGTCAGGGGCTCCATTTGTAGCTGGGCATGGTGACACACACCTTTGATCTATTCATAGCTTTGTAGCTTCGTAGAGAAATTATTTTGTAGAGCACAGGTTGGGTAACCAAGGTACATGAAATGTACAAAAAAAAGTATGTTTTCATAGTGACATGTCTAATAGATAATGAGCTCTTAGAAATTAATCCGAAGGGCTACTGTTCAAATGGCGAATAAGAGACATGAAAGATAGCTCAGATGAAAGGAAGTATAAGTTATTCATCAGACATGAAAATAAGAGAAATTTTTATTAAAACTACACCAAAACTGGGGCTGCGGATCTAGCTCAGCCGGTAGAATGCTCACATGATGCACAAAGTCCTGAGCTCCATTTCCAGCACCACACGCATCAGGCATGAAGATGCACATCTCTCTGCAGTCCCAGCACTCAGAGCTAGAAACAGGAAGATCAGAAGTTCAAGGCTATTCTTAACTACACAGCAAGTTCAAGGCTAGCGAGGCTAGACTGGCTGTATGAATCTTTCTCAATAAAGCAAGAAAACAAACAAGAAACCATTATCATCACCGTCATTATTACTAATAATAATTATACCTACCACATTGTCAGAACTCCTGTAGTTCATATAAACATTGCTGGTTAAAAAGAAAATGTTGGGGCACAGTCACTTTTGTTACTAATAGAAGCATAAAATAGCACAGGCCTATGAGGCTGTCTCAGCAAAATCTAGGAAGGTGCACGCAGGCGCTGTCTCACACAGCAGTTCTAACATGTTGTTGTTGTTGTTGTGTTTTGAGGTGGGATCTTATAAGACAGCCTTAAACTTCTGAACCTCCTGCCTCTACCTCTGGGGTTACAGGAATGCATCATCCTGTCCAGGTTATTTGGTGCTGGGAATGGAACCCCGGGCTTCACTTTATCAGCTGAGCCATAGCCCCAATCCCACTCAAGGGGTTAAGTTGAGCTCTTGAGCTGGGCATGTAGCTCAGTGTTAAGACGCTTGTTGCAAGAGGATTTCCCTCGCTTGCACAAAGCACTTCATCCTCTACCCTGCATAAACTACATGTGGTGGTTACACGCATATAATCCTAGCTCTAGGGAAATGGAAGCAAGCAAATGGAGGATTCAGGTCCTGTGGTCAGGGACAGTCTGGGCTATATGAAACCATCTTTTTAAAAGTAATAAAAGGAAATTGGGCATTGGTAGAACACGCCTTTAATCGCAACACTTGGTAGGCAGAGGCAGACAAATCTCTGTGAGTTTGAAGCCAGCCTGGTTTACAAAGTGAGTTCCAGGACAGCTAGAGCTATTATACAGAGAAACACTGCCTTGAAAAACATAATAATAATAATAATAATAATAATAATAATAATAATAATAATAATAATAATAATAATAAATGGAGGAGAGAAAGAATGCATGCCTAGCATACCTGAATCAACTGTCCTGAGTTTGTTTCATCCTAGCATTGCTGCCAATAATAATAATAATAATAAATAAGGCTATAATTTTTTTAAAGGGAGAAGATTCCAGATCTTTTCTTTCTATGTCTCCCTAAGAGAAACTGAGTGTCATTAAGTGGTGTAGCACATCTAGCCTGCAAACAAAAGATTAAAAGGAATAATAAAGATTCACACATTCCAAATTTACTTTACAAAGTAATGCAAAGTTTATATACAGCCCTGGCTTGTAAAGGAGAGAGGCAGCTTAGTCTGCTAAGTCTGGAACTGACCAGATGGTGGGACCACCCAGAGTTTGCCTTGGCGCTAGTGACTATCACACCCTGTGTGGAGTGGGATGCTCCCTCCCGAGCTTTGTGGCATTCTCTCTTCTGGGATGTTTGAGAGTACCATAGGAGCACATAGACTTGTCCCATAGTCAGTTTTAGTACCTTCATCTAGTCCTGTTTGCTGTAGCCTGTGACCCAGTGGCCAAGCTGCAGACGGTTAATGTTGATTTTTCTCTTCCTGTTTTCCTTTGAGGACATTGATCCAGAACTCTTGGCTTCAAATTAGTCAGTAGCTCAAGAGCACAAGCCAGGAGACTTGTTATTTCTGGAACACATTTAACCATAGCATGTGAATAATTAGATGTACAAGGAGTGAGTCACTGTCAAAAGCCCTCTCCAGTGCCGGGTCCTATCAGCTGAGAAGCCTCATGTCTGTGATGTGTTTTGCACACTTTTAAGTCTGGCATAGGACTGGAGTGTTCACACTAAATTCTTCTCCTGTTGTTGGCCAGCTGTGTCACACGATCTGGTGTTGCCCCTGGCTGACCTGAGTTTGAGTCCATGCTAGAAGAAGCAGTAACGCCAGAGCTTTTTTAAGGGTGTCCCTTAACTTCTTCTACCGTGTGGGTCCTGAGGATCAGACCCAGGCTTCGCAGCAAGCTCCCTGTGAGCAGGGATTGCTTTGAAATGCAGCTTCCTGGGCCCTGCCCCAGACCTATTAAACTTACCTCTGCATTTTTAACAAGACCCCCAGGTGACTAGTACATTTAGAGTTTGAGACAACACAAAATTGTGTTTCTGTGGATGTTTGGGAAGGAGAAACTGATTCCTTGCCATCTAGCAAAGTCTTGCCTCTCAGTGTTGCAAGTGGAACACTTGGGGGAAGATGCAGGGGTGAGGAGACTTCTTCCCTACTGTGATCATCAACTGTACCTGGGAGAGCAGGAGAGGGTCACAGCAAGCAGCGTGGAGAACCAGTCCCGGACTGTGTGGACTCTGGTCTCCTGGTGGCACCCCAGCTTTGGGATGCTGCTTCAGACTAGGAGGGGTTGGGAAACCTCTTCACATAAGTAGGATTCTGTGGCCCTGCAAGAAGACATTCATAAAATATCAACAGGAGAGGCAGCTCGGGTGGCAGAGTACTTGATTAGCAGGCACAAAGCCCTGGGTTTGATCCCTAGCACTGTGTAAAACACATGTGGTGGCACATGCCTGTAGTCTTAGCACTTGGCATGTAGAGGCAGGAGGATCTGAAGTTCAAAGTTATCTTCAGTTACATATCAGGGTTGAGACTAGCCTGAGCTACATGTCACTCTATTTCAAAAAACAAACAAACAAAACAGCTGGGCATAGAAATGTATACATCTTCAACCCCAGCACTCAGGAGGCAGAAGCAGATCTATCTCTGAGTTTAAGGCCAACCTGGTCTACATAGTGAGATCCAAGGCCAACCAGGGCTTCATAGTAAAAACCCATCTCTATAATACAAAGCAAAACCACAATGAATTCTCCAGAAACTCTCCAGGGCATATGGACCTTAACTTACCTCTTACCTTAACAATACTCAGAAAGCGGGACTTTGGGGAAAGTTGAGTTTGATATCATATGATGAGTATCCATTGTCTTCTTAACACCCTCCTGTCCCCTGCAACAGCACGTCAAGGACATCATCCTGCAGTCTAACCCCCTCCTTGAGGCCTTTGGGAACGCTAAGACTGTGCGCAACAACAACTCCAGCCGATTCGTAAGTATCCTGATTCCAGTCGCGGGAGTACTTCCCATGTTCTGAAGAGACAGGCTTTCCAGTCTCTCCTTTCTCTTCTGAGTAGTGTTCCCTTTGACAGAAATTATTTTTGAGCTTTGAATGTAAACAAGACAGTTTCAAAATTGGCTCGCCCCTTGAGTTGTCCTAGTAAGAAAAGCAACCGTTGATGAAAGGGAGAGAGTCCTTGTCCTGGGGAAGCGTGCAGGTTTCTGGAGCTAAGAAATGAGTGGACTAGAGAAAGCCCAAGACCAAGGCCTGTTTGCGGGGACCTTGCTCCTCCAAGCTAGGTCTGAAGGGAGCGGACGCTCAGGCTAAGGGAGCACCTGAGAGACCGTTCCTCCCCTCTCATCCTCTCCCTACCCCACCTCCTGGGTTTCTGAATCTGCTTTCTTTTGTATGCTCACAGAATGAAGAGCCCCTGGCCCCAGTGCCTCCTAACTCTGTCCCCATGGTTAGGACAAGGTCCCCCTTGCAATGCTGTGAGTGCTTTAAATGTCTCTGACCAGAGGTCTTGGTGGTGGGGTGTGGAAATGTGACCGTTCCAAAAGGTCAAAAGGTGCATTAGAAAACAGATATAGATGCTTGGAGATTTAGTGTCCTGTTTCAACCATTCAGCCTGTCTGGCACTCAGGCAGGAGCCATCTGTAAGGCTGATGGTGGGCTGGTTTCAAGACAAACAGTGGGTGGGACTTTCAAAGAAAAACAGTTTCTTTCTCACTTTAAAAAAAAGCCTTTACTTAATTTTTTTTATTTAAGTATTTTTCTTTTGAGACAGTCTCTTACATAGCCCAGGCTAGCCTTAAATTTCTTCTGTTGTCTAGGAGGCCCTATCTCTGCCCCCTCCCCCATGTGCTGGAACTGCAGGCGTATTCCACCATGCTGGCGGTGGCCTTTATTCAGAAAGGAATGTCTTATTTCCAAGAGAAGTCTTCCGATGGTCTCTGGTAGTCATTGTCATTCTCTGACAGCCATCCATAAAACCTGTGTCACGCCCCTCATTGTCTGCTATTATTCTTGCTTGTTTCATCTTTCACTTTTGGGATGTTTTATTCTGACCTTTCTAGGTAATGACAGAAGAGACACACTGTGAATGAATTTTCCACATGACCTTTTTCCTCTAATTATCATTCTTAACATGCCTTGTAAAAATAGACACTGTCAACTTTAACCCTTTAGCTACCTGCCCATACTCACCTTCCTTAGAGAACAGGGGAAAATATCATTATGACTTCCCTTGCCTTTTCCTGTTATAAGTTGTTTTTTATTCTGAGAGAATAACTCAGTCTTTAGAAAATAGCAAGAGCCCAGCATTTATAACCATGTAACCCTAATAGAGAGAGGGGGAAGTATAGATTTTTTTTTCTCTGTGTGTCATGCGTAATGACATCAAAGAGGGGAAAACTCTCTCTCTCTCTCTCTCAGCCATGTGTGATAGTATCAAGTGATACTCGCACTAATTATTAGGAAATGTAAATTTAAAGCCATATGCAATTTTCTGTATCTTGGACAGGCAAACATTATAGAGAATTTGATAATAATCAAGATCCTATTGACTGAAGATACATTCTTCTAGAAGAACAGTGTGGCAACCTGGGCACTGTGTGGTTTTCTGTCTTCAGACACAGATGGGGAGAAAATGAGTGTGTTACAAGTCTCTCCTTATTTAGTCTGGCCATGGGATTAATCCTCTGAATACAGAACTGTGTGACTGGCAAGCTCCAGGGCATTGTTTGGTATGAAAAAAGTAAGGAAGTCTAGCTCAGAGCTGGGGGTAATCCAGAATGTCTTCCATTAATGAATTTCCTTGAATTATGCCCCGTATTCCAAGTCTGTGCAGAGCACTGTGTTTTTGTTTACCAAGTACTAAAGGAAATTGCTAATTCTCTTACAGGGAAAATACTTTGAAATCCAGTTCAGTCCAGGTGGGGAACCAGATGGTGGCAAGATCTCCAACTTCCTTCTGGAAAAGTCCAGAGTGGTGATGAGAAACCCGGGAGAGAGGAGCTTTCACATATTCTACCAGGTTTTCCTTTATCATTTTTCTTTCCCGGTCTTTTATTCCTTCTCCATATTAAAAAACAAAGCTGGCTGGGTGGTGGTGGTGCACACCTTTAATCCCAGCACTCGGGAGGCAGAGACAGGTGGAACTCTGTGAGTTCGAGGTCAGTCTGGACTACAGAGGGAATTCTAGGACAGGCTCCAAAGCTACACAGAGAAACCCTGTCTCGAAAAAACAAGAAACAGGAAAAAACAAAACAAAACAAAACTGGGGAGGCCAGTGAGATGGCTCAGAGGATAAAGGCACCTTGAGACCAAGCATGATGACCTGAGTTTGATTCCTGAGCCCCAGTGGTGAAAAGGAGCCCTTGTTTGTCTTTGATCACCAAGTGTACAGTAGCATGAGTAATAATATGATCAGTTTTTTGCCTCTCAGCTCTCAGGTCTAACAAGCCCAGAGAGATGCCCTGGGGTTTGTGCAAGTGTCTAAGAGAAGCATGAGAATATCCCTGTCCTCAAGGAGTGTTGAATTCTAATTAGGGTAAAAGGCAAATTTCCCCAAAGTTAAATAATTAGGAAATTGTTGACAAACTTCAAAAACAGAAGCGGGAGTGTTTGTTTGATGATTTCCCAAGTGGGAATTTGTGTGGGGAAAGCTGGAGTTATGGGAAGTCAGAGACTGTCCACTAAGGAAGGAGCACTCTAGGCAGAGAGGGGAGGAGGTGTTGAGCAAGGAAGTCAGGTGATGGGAGCCAAGTGTCCAGGGGCAGATACCTCCAACAGGTTCACTGTCGGATGAGAGTGTTTTAGAAGGCTTGGGATCCTCAGAGCAAGCTCAGCATGCCCCTGCTGTTTCAGGCTTTAGCAATCATCCAGTTCAGTTGTTATTTTTACTGTTGTTCAGTACCAGGCAAGCGCTCTTCCACAGAGCTGTATCCTCAACCCTCTTTTTACTTCTTTCATTTGGAAACAGAGTCTCAACTAAGTCACTAGGCTGGCCTTGAACTCACTTGGTAGCCTGGGCAGGCCTCAAACTTGTGATCCTCCTACCTTAGCCTCTCAAGTAGCTGAGATTATAGGTATATGCCTCTCGACCTTGCCAATCAAGCTATTTGGAAAAATGTTTTTGAGTCTATAGAAATATAAGCATGCCATATTCAAAACTGTAATGTTTGAGTTAACCTAATGATTATTTTCATATTAGGAATCTGAAGTTTGGTTTCTCTTTGGTCCAGTGGTGTTCTAGAATCCCTAGGTTAGAAAGAGATTAACTTATGCAAGAAGCTCACAGTCAATCTCTTAGTTACACAGCCATCTCCAACGGCAACCGATTCTTTTAGTGCCTACTTGTTGAAAAACTGCATAGCGAGCATAGAGAGAAATAAGGTTTCTATCCAGGACCAGGACCAGGGGAAACATGTAGGAGAAAGGGCCTGGTGAACTTAATGCTGCTCTCCATAAAGCCTCAGGGTCAAATTTCTAAGTTCTGGAAGAAGGAAAGGGCCAGGACCAAGAACAGCCTGTTGGATTGAGCCTTGAGAAAGAAGGCTGGAGAGCAGTTTTCCAGAGCGATAAGAGAAGCTATAGAGTGTGGCTAAATCGTGGTGAGGAAGCAGACAGCGTGGCTTGAGGAAGCTCAGCATCAAGGAAAAGTGTTCAGTGAAGGCAGAGAGCAGCCTAGACAGTCAGAGCTGGAGAAGTTGGTGTTTGAAGATGCAAGAAAAAAGGACACATATGTCTGAGCAAGAAAATTAAACCGGAGGAAGGTATTTTTTATGTGTCTGAGCAAGAAGACCGAACAGAAGGGAGGTGTTGTCTTCAAACAAGCAAGAATAGGGGAAAGATTAAAGGTGGTACACAAAGATTCTTCGGGGGCTGGGATGTGGCTCAGTTGGTAGAGTGCTTACCTAGCACATGCAAAGCCCTGGGTTCAATCCCCAGCACCACATAAACTGGGGACAGTGGTTGTCTTAGTCACTTTGCTGTTGCTATGATAAACACCGTGACCAAGGCAACTTACAGAAGAAAGAGTTTATTTGGGCTTACATTGGAGGCCATGGTGGGGACAGCATGGCAACAGGTAGCAGGCAGGATGGCAGGAAAAGGAAGCAAAGAACTCCCATCTTGAACCATAAGCATGAAACAAACAAAGGAACTCAGTAGACCAGGAGGTTTCAGAATGCCAGAGAAATAACCCATGGCCATTCTAAAATACATGACATGCGATGTCCTTCTGAATATGTGTTGCTTTTTTATTGGTTGATGAATAAAGCTGTTTTGGCCAATGGCTTAGCAGAGTAAAGTCAGGCAGGAAATCCAAATAGAGATATATAGAGAGAGTAGGCAGAGTCAGGAAGACATCATGTAGCTGCCAAGGGAATAACATGCCAGCACTGGTAAGCCACAGCCTAGTGGCAATATGCAGGTTAATAGAAATGGGTTAATTTAAGATATAAGAGCTGGCTAGAAATATGCCTAAACTATTAGCCAAACAATGTTGTAATTAATATAGTTTCTGTGTAATCACACAGAAATTGGGCATCTGGGAAACGAATGAGCAGCCTCCCTTTACAAATATACATCTCAGGGCAAGAAGTGTAGAAAAACTAAGTTGGGTAGGAATTCAGTGGCTATGGTCTACTTTGTATTTTACTTTTCCATGGGGCCACTAGTACAGCATACAGTTAGTTCTCTTATAGACATGAAGAAAACCTGAGTTCTCTCAGGTTAAGAACTGGAAGTTGGGCTGGGGAGGTGACTTGTACTTAAGAGTGATCTTTCAGAGGACCAGGTTCAGTTCCCAGAACCTACAGCCATCTCTGACTCAGTTCCAGGGGATCTGATGCCCTTTTCTGGCCTCCATGGGCACTGCATCCATACAGGCAGCATCCATACACCGTAAAACAACAAAAACTGCAGCTTGTAGACCAATCTGGGGCTTAGACAACTACAACCCCAAATGATATTTATAAACTCCCTCAGATTCTGCAGGCTAGAACCCCTGAGAATTTTGAAATATAAGTTTAGAGCATTTTCCCCACCTGGGCTCAGGGATGGTGGTCCTGAAACCCCAAGGTGATTGTGGGTGTTTGTGGGCCGTGTCCTGATGTGTCCTGTGAACTCTCACGGCAGCTCATCGAGGGTGCCTCTGCAGAGCAGAAGCACAGCCTTGGCATCACCAGCATGGACTACTATTACTACCTGAGCCTCTCAGGGTCCTACAAGGTTGATGACATCGACGACAAACGGGAGTTCCAGGAAACCCTGGTAAGTGCAGGTACCGGGCAGGGCTGTCTCCGCTTTCCTGCCTTGAGTGTCAATTGAGGCAGAGGGCAGTAAAGGTCAATGAAGCAGACAGAAGTATGACCTGCTCCCGCAGTCACTGTAAGCACTTTTGAAAAACCTGTGTTCAGCACCTTGGAGAGCCATGCACCCAATTGCCACACGGTGGTTTGAAATGAGTAAAAAGCAAATTCATCATGATCCTCCTGCAAGAGTGTTCTGATAAACAGGCCAAGACAGCTGAGGGGGTGAGTTTAGCCTGCTAGTTTGCTGAGCAGTCAATACTTGGAGAGCTGTTCCTTAGGAAAGCCACAAGCCAGTGTATGATCTTCATTGAACACAGAAAATTTTAGGGCCTGGAGAAGAGTGCTTGCTGCTCTGGCAGAGGATCCGAGTTCAGTTTCCAGCAGCCACATCTGGCATCTCACACCTGCCTAGAACTCCAGTTTCAGGGGATCTAATACATTCTTCTGGCATCTGTGGGTACCTGCACACATATAGCATACACTCACACAGACACACAAAGGTAAATACACACACACACACAAGGACTGCACGGATGCTGTCCTTGAGTGAATGGCAAGCTCAGGCCTGTTTGTCTACTGAGAACTGAGGGGGGACCCAGAAGGAGCAGGGGAGAGTCAGTGGGAGGAGAGTTGGTCTAAGGCTCAGAAGTGACAGATCCCAAGACTGCCCAGCCATAGCCTTCAAGGAATGAGGAAAAAACAGTGGGCAAAGGGCTCAACACTGTCCTTGGGAATAGTTGTCTCAAGTTACAGAAATCCAAGACTCGGCTACTTTAATTTAATGGACTCAGAAACTTGGCTTTAGTGGTCTGTAGTTCTGGAGATTTTAAAAGATGTTTTTGCTAGTAAAATCTATCTGTCTCCCTCTCCACAGAGGGGAAGACATCTTGGGGTGGTTGGATATGGGATAGTAGTACCCTTGGAGAGGGTTGACAGCCAGAACCTTGGGACAGGACAGACCTGGAAGCTTGTGCCCAGACTCTCTCTTCTTGGAGATCCTCTAGGGTCTAAGGTGTTACTAGAGAGTGTATTGTATTTAAAGACAGACTTACCCTTCCAGCAGGACTTCTGATGAAGGCTAGGGAGATGGTGACTCAGTCAGCCAATTGCTTGTCACAAATTGCTTGAGGCCCCGAGTTCGATTCCCAGAACCCATAAGGAAGAGGAGGAGGAGAAGCAGTAACTATAGCAGCAGCAGGGCTTGGCAGCATATACTGTAATCCCAGCCCCGGGGAGGCCAAGCCAGGATGATTCCTGGGTCTTGTTGATTATCTAGTCTAGCCAAATCAGTGAAGTCCAGGTTAATGGGATATCATGTCTCAAACAACTAAACGTGGAATTCAAATGACAAAGGCACACCTAACATCAACCTCTGACCTCCACATACACGTGCTCCTGCACACACACACGAACATGTACACACTTCTGCACACACACTGAAAAAGATGAGCAAGTCCACAGGTCACAGATCACATTGATGCAGAATTCCCGTCATCTCAGACTAAGCTACACACATAGTACAAGTCACTCCATGCTGTGTTTATTGCCTGCTTACACAGTCAGCAGCCAGCCTGTCTGGCTAACCCCTCTTTCTGTGTCTTCCAGCACGCCATGAATGTGATCGGGATCTTCTCAGAGGAGCAGACGCTGGTGTTGCAGATTGTGGCTGGAATTCTCCACTTGGGAAACATCAGCTTCAAAGAAGTGGGCAACTATGCGGCGGTGGAGAGCGAAGAATGTGCGTAGCTCTGCCCGGGCTGTGGAGGAGGGGAGGGAGGGGTGATCTCCAGTCTCATGTGACCTGCCCCTTGGCTTGGCCTAGGTTGCTAGTGAGGTACATTGGTAAGAAATGAGAAGTCATGTGTTCTCAGGAGAGACTAGTCCTCTTTAATGCACCCGTTCTCCCCTCCTCTACCCTTCCCTCTCCTCCCCTCCCCTCCCCACCCTTGTGTTGTCTCATCTCTCTTCCTCTCCCTATCCCCCCTTTTCCTCTTCCTCTTCTCTCTCCTTCCTCCTTTCCTAGTGGTTTTCTCTCCCCTCCTCTCCCTCTTTTCTACTCTTCCCCCCCATTCCTCTTCCCTCCCTTACCTCCACGTCTTATACCATAGATAATTTGAAAATTATTTCTATTCATTACTAACCTTGGAGAAGCCTGGCAGAATTCAACCGTGAACTAAACCTGGTATAATAAGGAACATCTCGTGTACTATTATTTTTTAGTTTGGGGGTACACACACGTGCCACGGCATGTATGTGGAAGACAGAGGACAGCTTCTGGGAATCGGTTCTCTCCTTCTACCATGTGTGTCCTGGGAATGGAGATCAGGTCATAAGAACCCACTGAGCCATTGCATTGGTCTAGTTTCAAAGATGAAGTCATGCTTTGATGATTGGAGTACTGGCTTGGTGTCTCAAATGAGCCACTTGGTGAAAACTCTCCCTGTGCCTGGCTTTTATGATGGATAGGTCCCTAGATGTCCTGGTAGGCAAGGAACAGGATGCGTGGTATAGAATGCTCATGGGTTTGTAGTTTGTCCCATTGATCTGACTTAGATTAGATTTCTGGACAAAGAGAAGTGAACGTTCCTGGTGACCATGTCTGTCTTAGCCTTGAGACCTGAATGGTCATTTTTATTCTTTCAGAGGAAACTAGGGTCCTTCCTACAGTAAGTTCTACTGGTCCCCTATGCCTGTGATCTACCACAAACCCTATGGCCTATGACCCCAGCCTCTCAGGCATCAGGGGTACTCCAGGGCTTTCTCAGAACTCACATCCACTCCAGCCACCCAGGAAGGCATTTCTCCCCTTCTCAGCATTCTTTGGGGATAATTTTAGATGCTTGGTAATAAATAGTATCCCACTCATTGCTGACAGTGCAGTAGGGAGATTTCCATTCCAAATAAGGATCCTTTTTTTATGTTTTCATTTTTTTTCTCATAAAAGAGGGAAGTTCTGCTAACGTCTGATGTCGATGTCTATCTTTATCTGATAAAGCCAAATATATTTAACAAGGGAGTGTCCAGGAAACAGGAAAAATGCAAAGTGTGCATGAAGCTTAGGAATATGAGCTAATCACAATGGTGACTCTGCCTGTAGACTCCCCGGACTTTACCCTAGATATGAAACAAACGCGCCCGAGTACAGAAGGGCCATCAACACCTACCCATGTCACTTGAGCAGCTGGTGGTGTCTACGGAAGGAGGCTGGGATTCTCAGGTTCCCTGAGAAGTAAAATCCTTACTGCCTCTTTGTACTTGAGTATCAGTTCAAGACCCTGGCCCAACAAGCATGTCCCTGGTTCCTCCAACCAACAAGGAGCTCACTGTTCAGTGATGACATTCAGGGCTAGCAGCCTTCCCTGGCACATGTGGAAGGCTGGTGAAACTGGTAACTGCTTGTGAAATTCCCTGAGGAGGGATGGTGGTACAGTGGAGGTCAAAGAAGGCTAAGCTAGGAGCCAGGTCAGTTTAACAGAGAAGTACACAGCCCTAACCATCACTCCTTCTTCTGGTTCTGAGTTCTTCATTTGGTCATATAGTAACATGGTCAGCTGGGTACCTGTTTATGCCCATCTCTTTGCCCATCTCTGCCTCCCTTACCTGGTAGTCATCAGGGTTTCCAGAGATGGGAGTTGCATAGTGACCATACATACATTTTCTCCTGTTTTCAGACTGTGATGTGAACTATCACCGTGTTCCACGGGTGTTTGTTTATGTAGCACTGTATCTGGGAGATTATTCTGTATCTATTTCTTTTTTATAGCTGCACAGCATCGTATTGCTTGGATATACTTTGAGTTGTTTAACCACCATCTGTTGCTAAGTATTAAGATGGTGTCTGGGGCGTGTAGCTCAATTGTTACCGGACATTCATAAAACCTTGGGTTTGATCCCCAGCACTACAAAAACAGGGCTTCGTGGAGCATCCCTGTGATTTTGGCATGAAGGAGATAAAAGCAGACAGAATAAACCTTGGTTCATTCCATCTTCTGTAAGATTTATTCTTACAAATATTCTTATAAATTTATTCCAGGATCTTTAGAATAAATTTATCAAGGGAAGCTTTATAAAAGCTACCCATGCTTTTCATAATTAGAGACAGCAGCTTTCCTAGTGAAGGGAAGGGCTAAAATCCCTTGCTAACTGGCGCAAATTAGCCATTTATTGGACCTTGGACTGATGGGGGCGTAGATTTCCTTTATGTTGCTGAGAAGCCAATCAAACCTTAAGCGAGATGCTTGTGTGATTTTCCATATCAAAATAGTAAAACTGTGTACTTTGGATCAAATATTATCTGAGTGTGATTAAATATTAAATTAACTTAAGAACTTTATTGAAGAAAAAATACTACTTTAAAACCACTAAGGAGTTTAAGAACATATGATGGCTGCAGCCCCACCCACTGATAAATGGGTTCGAAACCTTCACCAGAGCCTAATAAACCATATTTACTTTATCTTGGCCTTCCTCATGGATCCCAGGCTCCCTCAATAGCCAAGGGTAACATTGAACTTCTGTTCTTCCTGTGTCTACTTCCCAAATGGCAAGGTTACAGGTGTGCATCCCTGTTACAGAAAAGATAGCCTTCTCAGCGAGAACTCATGCCACACACTTAGAGATGAAGGGGCGCTCTCTACTTAAGTGCCTGGCCAAGTGAGGCTAGCAGCCATAACATAAAATCTCCTGAACGGGAGATTTTACTGACTTATGTATGCATTAGGTTCATGCATTCCACAAACGCTGTCATCCTTAAATCTCTTTCTGGATCAGCCCCGGTTACACTTCAACAATTTAATCAGAGACAGGAAACTGCAAGGCTGGCCACTTGGGCAGGTAGGAGGTTTACACAGCAGAGGTATTGCATGCAGCCTGGGTTATTTTAAGTACACCAGTGTTGTTCTCTTTCGAATGGTTGTTACCCAGGGTCATCTTGCTCACCTGGTAGAATTATGCTTTTCCCCATAAGAGGACAGGGGACTTAGTGGCAGATCAAGACTTAATGATAATTGTCACCCTCTGCTGCCCATCTTGAATGGTACATCTTTGGGGGTGGGAACAGGGCCTCTTGACTGGTGTCCTTTGTTGTGGGAATGGAGCCTAATGGCTGGACAGTCCTGGTGAATAAATATTTACACCCTACTATCCTAAGTGTCCCTATCTCTACCAGGCCTAATTAGTAGCCTACTTATCTCTGGGGCATTTTAGAGGCAGCGTGCCTTTAGCTAAGTTTCATTTGTGTGATTTAATGTCCCCTAAGCAAATACATATGGAAACCCTGTATAACATCATTTTATTACTTTGAGTTTTTTCTACATTACTGCCACACCTGGCTTATGTGATGCTGGGAGTGGAACCAGGCGCTTTGTGCATGCCCTACTGACTGAGTTACATCCCCAAACCTGCCACTTCCTTTAACCATATGAAGAAGGAATTTCATTTCACTACATCCTTTTGACTTCTCTGTCTTCCTTGTAGTTCAAATTTAAGTAGGAAACTTAGGTTGACCCTCTCCTTACACGTTAAGTCTTCCCTCATCAACTTAACATGTTGAAATATTCTCCTAGCAGGTTCTTCCTGGTTCTGATGACTGAATAACTCCACAGGCCATACGCCAATCTTTTACCATTAATCCTTGCTTCTTGCTTCTCCTTCCCCAAGCCTCAGTGCTAAAGTTCTTCCCCAACCTCGGCCCCACTCACACACCCTCATGGAAATTCACAGCCTGGAGGAAGTCAGGCTAAGCAAAACTATAATTTCAGCACCAGGGCAGCCACAGAAGAAAATACGAGCCCATAAAACCTTGTGTTTGAAAAACATGGCATGGATTCTATCCAAACCAAGTGTCATACTTCCTCCCTTGTCTGCTGAGCTCTCTCGCTAAGCCTGTGGCTCTGGCTCTTGGCCACACTCCATGCCTTGTTTCTGAAGAGCCTGCAGTCTTTTAGATCCACCCTCTTCTACTGAAGAGCTACAAGACGCGGAAGGATAGCACATGTCCGGTCACTCCCTCCTGTCTGTTTTGTCTCAGAGGGTTTCATCTCAGCCTTGTTTGGTTTTCTTAGCTGAGGCCGTAAAGATAACGGCATGAAGCATCTACCAGACAACTCGATTCATCTGCCCTTTTGGCATGGTTATGGACTTGAGGAGAATCCCATGTTTACAAAACAGGCACATTGAACTGACTATTCATTGTATAAAGCTGTTTGTTCACTGTGGAGTTCCCTGGCAGGAGAAGCCCTAGCGAATGTGCTCTAACTTAATGGAATCTCAGTAAGCAGCCTGATGTGAACTTGAAGGCCTCACACCTCAGTCTCCTGAGTGACTGGATTACAAGTGCGTGCTACCATGCTCAGCTACTGTATCTGTATGCGCGTCTGTGCAAATGCACATGTGTACATGTGGAGGCCGGAGGTCCACCTCAGGTGTTGTTCCTGAAGATCCATCCATCTTTTATTGAGACAGGGTGTCTCACTAGGATCTGGGACTCCCCAGTTAGGCTAGGCTGGCCAGTCAGAGAACCCCAGCTCTGGGATTACAAATGTGTACCACCACATCTAGCTTTTCTATGTGGGTTCTGGGGATTGAACTCAGGTCTTCACACTTGCTCAGCAAGTCTTTACCATCTCAACTGCTTTCCCATCCCTTCTATAAACCATTGATGATATGGCCCATGGCATCTAATAAGGCATATCCTCCTTGATGCTGATGCGAATGGCTTATCCTTCTCTGATACTTGGTTAATGTTTCCCTGGTCCCTACAACTACATGTCCAGTGTGATTCATGGATATCCTCTGACCTTACTCAGTACAAAGGAAGAATTAGCTTCTAAGAGACAGATTTTTGACAAAAATCAATGCCTCAGGCTCTTTATGAGAGGAAGCTGGTTGGAGGACCTGTGTGAAATCCTCATATAGATGAGACATACATTGTTCTGGTATTGGCATGTTTATTGACTGACTGACTCTCTTTAGAAGTTAATGCTGAGAAACATCAGTCCATCAAATCCCAATGCCCTCTGTGCAATCTAAGGAGATCAGGCTTTATTGGGAGGCTGATGCAATCTTCCCACTGTTAAAAGGGTCCTTTAGGGATTTTGTTTTGTTGTTAGGTGTTTGTTTGTTTGCCTGTTTGTTTTTGAGATGGAATCTCACCATTTAGCCCAGGTTGACCTTGAACTTGTAATCCTACTGCCTAAGTGTTGGGATGATTGGTATACACAACAATGGTGATACTATCCATAAGATCTCAACACATTCTTTATATCAGCAAAATTTTATACTGAGAGAGAGAGAGAGAGAGAGAGAGAGAATCCTATCCAAGTTCAGATTTTTCATTTGTATCTATTCCATGAGTCATGTGGCAGCACGTAGATGAATAGAAATGAGTTAATCTAAGTTATAAGAGCTGGTTAGAAATAAGCCTAAGCTATTGGCCAAGCTTTCATAATTTATAATAAGTCCCCATGTTGTTTATTGTAGAGCCAGCGATCCTGATGAAAAAAATCCATCTACAATCTATAAAGTCCTTCATTTGTCTTAGGAAGTCTGAATATTCTTTCATGCCCCAAAATGGTGTCATTTATCCAGATTTGAACATTCCAACCAGAAATTAAGGGAATCCCCTTGGTACTGGTAACTTTTCTCTTGGCAAGTATGAAACAACTTGCCACACCCATGGAAGCTTTTAGTTTTCTCTGCAAAGACCCCCAAATACCCCAGTACATGTTGTGAGGTAGTACTGTGTATTGTAACACCAATCAGTCCCTCTGTTCACATGCCATCTCAGAGGACTCTCCCTGTGATGTGACTATTGAAAGCCTTCTGGGTAGGGAAATGGCACAGCTGGTGAAGTACTTGCCGTGCAAGTCTGAGAACGTGCTTTCAGTCCCCAGAGCCCATCTACAGAAGCTGTGCTTGGTGACATGTCATCCCAGCACTGGAGAAACAGTGGCCGGAGGATCCCTAGGTGTTGCTGGTGAACTGCATGGCCAAATCAACGAGCTCCAGGTTCAGTTAGAGACCTGGTCTCAAAAAATAAGGTGGAGAGTGGCCAAGGAAGACATCTATCATTGACCTCTGGTCTCTTGTGCACACCCACACAAGCACAGAAATACATATACACAGGCCTTCTGAGACCTCTCTGCTTCCTGCACCCCCAATCCAGGGTACCCTTCCGCAGTGCATCAAAATCTATCCCAATCTTAACCGTAGCTTTCAGCTATAGCAGATACTTTTCTACACAACACAGACCATAGCCCAGCCATGCCTCTGCCCCCCAATTGTTCCCCTTAGCACATACCATTCCCCTCTCCACATCTGTACAATTCCATTCTTCCTTGCTCGCCTAGTCCAGATGAAGTCCCTTCCTTGATCACCCCAGAAAGCGTTAATAGCTTCCTGTCCTAAATTCTTCTAGAATTGTATAGTCTGTTCTGATGCATTCTGCATTCCAGGAGGGTTCTTTATTTGATAAAATTTCTAAATTGTCTTCAGGGTTTATTAGTTATTTACTGTCATCTCCTCTTTTTTATCCACTTTTTGCAATCCCTCACAATGTAAGTGTTCGACCAGTAGGGGGTTGTTGGACTTATTGTGCCCATGATGACAGCTGTCACAAGTTCTCTGCAAATGAGTCCATGAAAACATCGCACCAAAGGAAGAAAACATTACTCAGTGCCAAAGAAATGTTTGTTGGTTGAGTTCCTGTTGATGTCTTTGCCTTAAGCACAGAGAAATGTCCATTTTCAGTATCTCGATGTGATCTCAGTGGGGTGGGGGGAGGAAGTGGAGGGAGAGAGAGGATTGGCCTGCATCCTTTTTGGACCACTGATTTGAGTGATTGGAAGTCTCAGTAATCATAGGGATTGATTTACAGAATAAAACTAACTAGGGAAAACAAACAGGTTGTGCATGGCATTGATAATAAGTCTTCCCTGACAGAGCGGAAGTTTTAGAAGTTAACTTTGATGCCCATTATCTGCTCACACATGCGCAAGGGCTTCCCTGTGCTTGGGAGATAATGGCTGCAGTTCTGAAAAACAATCATGTTTTATATTCTGCAGTTTTGGCTTTTCCTGCGTATCTGCTGGGTATAAACCAAGACCGGTTAAAAGAGAAGCTAACAAGCCGGCAGATGGATAGTAAGTGGGGAGGAAAGTCGGAGTCCATCCACGTGACCCTCAACGTGGAGCAGGCCTGCTACACCAGGGACGCACTCGCCAAGGCCCTGCATGCACGAGTCTTTGATTTCCTGGTAGATGTAAGTAAACATGGGCGGGCATGGGCGAAGCTTCAAGTGTTAGATATAAGGAATGCATTGACTAAGCATGTGTTCTCATGTTTGCCTAAGCATGTGTTCTCATGTTTGCCTCACTCCTCTGCATCGTTACCATGTCCCTCTCTGCTCTGTGTATCCTCTCTCTCTGCTTCTGGTAAATCCTGACTCAAACTTCTAGATATTCCCAGCAAGACAGAGAAGCTAAAGCCAACACAGTAGCACAAGCTAGTCAGTAAAAGCCACGGCTGGAATAGAGGAAGCCTGTGGCCAGGACCATTCTCGATTGCGGAGTGTTAAGGTTAGGAGTGTTGTGTTGGTAATAATACAGTTAATTTGTGACAAGTAATTCCAAACATGCTGTGATACGCACGTGCCTTTCCTTGCATTTCTGTGGGGACGAGTGTTCAAGATCAGCTTAGCTGATCATTCCGACACAGTCAAGCACAGTTCAAATTGCAATGCCGGTGGAGAGCAGTTCTCCAGGCTAGCCAGGGGCTGGGCACATGGAATCAAGTAGAATCTTCATGTGTTGTTGGTTAGAGGTCTCTGTTTATAGCTGTGTGGGCCTCTTCCTGGGGCAGCTCAGTGCCCTCACCGCTGGCAGCTGGTTTTCCCCAGAGTCAGTGATCTAAGACAGGGAGTGTGAGCAAAAGGTCATGAGGTGTTTTTTTTTGTTTGTTTGTTTATTTGGTTTTTTTTTTGTTTTATTTCTGGATTTTTCGAGACAGGGTTTCTCTGTGTAACAGTCCTAGCTGTCCTGGAACTTGCTTTCTAGACCAGGCTGGTCTCGAAGTCACTAAGATTCGCCTGTCTCTGCCTCCCAAGTGTTAGGATTAAAGGCGTGTGCCACCACCCCCCAGCTGAGTATTTTATGTCTTAATGTTGGACTTAATTTCACTTTGACACAGTCTGTTCTGAGCAAGCCACCAAGAGGAGTCCACCTGGGATGGAAATTGGGCTGTGCCTTTTGAGGGGTAAATATCAAAGGTTTTGGCTATTGAGAGAGGTTTTTTGTTTGATTGGTTTTATGGTTTGGTTTGGTTTTGAGATGATGTCTTTATTGTTTGTTTGGGTTTGTTTTTGTTTTTCAAGACAGGTTTTCTCTGGGTAGCCCTAACTGTCCTCACTTTATAGACCAGGCTGGGCTTGAACTCACAGAAATCCGCCTGCCTCTGCCTCCTAAGTGCTGAGATTAAAGTCATGTGCCACCACAGCCAGACTTGAGATAGTGTCTTATGTTGTCCAGGCTATCTACAAACTCAATATATAGCTACAGATGATGTTTAATTTCTGATCTTTCTGCCTCTACCGCCTGAGTGTTGATATAGGGATGTATTATCGTTTATGGTACATTAAAACAATACCTAGTTTATGCAGTGCTGGGGATCATGAACCTAGGCCTTCATCCATGCTAGGCAAGCACTCTTCCAACTGGGTTACACCCCCAGCTTGACTTTAGATGTACTGTTAAATTAACCCTGATCCTTTTGAGCACAGCATACTACATAGTCATATTCACCTATAGTGTATATGTGAATATACTTATATTTGGGGGTGTTGTTTTTGTTTTTCAAGACAGGGTTTCTCTGTGTATCTTTGGCTGTCCTGGAACTCTGTAGACCAGGCTGGCCTCAAACTTGAAGATCCACCTGCCTCTGCCTCCCGAGTGCTAGGATTAAAAGCATGTGCCACCACCCCCCAGCTACTTATGATTTTTTTAACTTATTTTTAGTTAATTGTGTGTGTGCGCGTGCACATGTGCGCACACTCAAAAAGTCAGGAGATAGCTTGCCAGAGTTGGGTATCTCCTTTCACTGTGTGGGTCACAAGGATTGAACATCGAGCTTGGCAGCAAGCACCCTTGCCCGCTGAGCCATCTTGCTGGGCCTGCCTCTGGTGTAGAATTGTATAATCATATTCTGTAGTAGAAAGTCAGCAGTGTAAATCTGGGTTAACCAGTGATACCTTTAATGTCAGAATAAGATACAGTCTATACTCTGTTCCAAATACTACTTAAGTATTTCTGGGGAAAAAGATATCATTTAATTTCTCCAACAATACCAAAGCTTACATATTGTGTTGATTTTCTAGATAAATGGAACAAGGAACAGAGAAGTTCAGAAACTAGCTGGAGCGCTCAGTTCCTGTGTGACTGTCCTAGGGGACCTAGAGTCCTGGCTGCTCTGCTTTTTTACTTCACTGCGTTCAAACAGGAAACCCAAGGCAGATCCTATCTAGGAACAGCAGCTACTGGGTCCCAGGCATCTGTGTCCAATCCAGCCACACCACCCACAGAGCTCAGGCAGGGTGGGAGAGCTGGATAGGTCAGAGCCCTGCTCCCCGCACGTTTGTGATTATCTGTGGAGGCACAGGGTCAGGTGTTATTCAGACCCCTCACTTTCTGAGAAGAGGCCTCAGGCAGGAGCGCTGGTATATGAGCAAAGCTGAGGGGCAAGAGAATGCAGAAGGGGCCTACGACCTGCAGCTTTGTCTCAGTTCAGGGTATGTGGCGATGTGGTGATTGCCGTGTTATTGACATTAATTTGACTTGACATTAACTAGGCTATGCTGTATTTATGTATGTATGCATGTGTGTATGTACATATGTATGCTGTATGTCTTCACTCACTAGCTCATAAGAAGCTGCCATTTTCTTTGCCCAGGAAACACCCCATGTACACCAAAACACAGCATTCACCCACTCCAGGAATGTTTCTTTTTTAATGTTCCTTTGTTATCTGCCTCCTCTCCCCCACCCCCACCCCCTGCTGCACCTATCCCATTGGTTTGAGTCTCTTCCATTGGATCGTGTGACCTTTTCTCTCAGTGACCTAGAGCACAGACTCAGGCATTGTGTGACTTCCATTTAAACCTAAGCCTTGCTTCTTGTCCAGGATGGTTTTAGGCATCCATCTGGAAAGCGGGGACATGATGGTCTGACCGCCACTGCGAGAGCCATAATGAACTGGTCGGGCATTCTAGACAAAACATCCAGTGAGAGACTCTGTCTCAAAAACTAAGGTGCAGGGGCTGAGGAGAGGGCTCAATGGGTAAGAGCACTTGCTGTGAAAGCAAGAAGACCTGAGTTCAAATCCCTACTGCCCCCACGGAAGTCAGGCCTGGCTACTCATGCCTGTAACCCCAGTGTTGGGGAACAGAGACAGGCAAATCCCAGGAGCTCACTGACCAGCCTTCGTAGCTGAAACATTAAGCTGCAGGCTCACTGAGAGACCTGCTCTGCGAAAACTAAAGCAGACAGCAATAGAAGAGGGCACCTGGTGTTGCCTTCTGGTTTTCACCTTGGCACACACACTCACATACACACTACACACATACCCCCAGATAACAACAACAACAGCAACAACAACAACAACAATAATAATAATGGAGAGCGCAATTGAAGAAGACACCTGGCAAACGGTTGGCCTCCACATGCCCATACACACGTGTGCACACAGACATGAATGCGCAAGCACATACACTAATAATCGATGTTATCTGTAGATTGTTCACCTTCTGCCTATGCTCCTGGGAACTGGGACCACTCTATCTACAGCACCAGTGACACATTGTGTTCTGTTAGGGCTAAGGGCTGCTGAGCTGGGGACATCTGACTGGCAGTTGCAAGTTTTGCAAGAGTGGAGCCTCATTCAGGGCAGGATCTTATTGTATCACTCAAGACAACAGCTTCTTCCAGGTCTCCGGACTTCTTAAGGAGTACTAGCTCTGCCATCGCTGTATAAACACACCCTGCCCCCACTACACTTGTTTTAAAAGCATAAACCCCCTCTTCAAGCTGTCCTGTCTCCAGGGGTCAGTGTGGCTGCTGTGCAGTCCCCCTGCTCCGCCCCGTGTCTGTTTGGTCTGGATGGAAGGAGTCATTTGTGCTGTGTTTGTTTTCTGCTAGTCCATCAATAAAGCCATGGAGAAGGACCACGAGGAATACAACATTGGCGTCCTAGACATCTATGGCTTTGAAATATTTCAGGTAAGGAAGGCTGGGGAAGTGGCTGGGTGGCGGCGAGTAGTGCTATGCAGGCATGAAGACCTCAGTTCAGATTCTCAGCACTCAGGCAAAAGTAGCTGCAAATACCTCAAATCTCCACGCTGGGGAAAGCAGAGACAAGGCTCGCTGGGGCTTGCTGGCCACCAGCCCAGTTCTAGGTTTAGTAGGAGACTGTTTTAAGGGACTAAGACAGGGAGTCATCACTCCATATCACCTCTGTAGTCACAGTGAGGGCTCCTGCATACACACTCATGAACATACATACGCACCAGAAAAATAAGAGAAAGGAGGGAGGTGAGAAAGCAAGAAAGATAAATGGGGGGTGGGGGTGGCAGGGAGCTGAAGTGATGGCTCAGTGGCTAGAAGCCCTTTTTGTTCTTCAAGAGGACCTGGGTTCAGTTTCTTACAGCCACATAAGACAGCTCACAACCACTATGACTGCAGCTCCAGGGGATCTGATGCCCTCTCCCGGGCCTTCATGGGCATGCCCATGTGTC
>PVIU01017370.1:0-42154 GCA_004026605.1 Ondatra zibethicus
GGGGGGTGGGCCTTGGACTTCCAACAGGGCAGGGCACCATGCCCTCTTTCAAGGAAGAAGGGAGAGGGAGGAGGGGTGGGGGGGTAGCGGGAGAGTACCGGGAGGAGGGGAAGAAAGGAAAAAATGTTATTTCTTTAATTATGTTTTTGAATGGAAAAAATAAAACAATGTAAAAAAAATATAGATGTGGAATATTTAGAGACTGCTTTTCTGTAGATCAGTGATAATAGCCAAGAAATTTATACATTATTAACTCTTGTGAAACATAGTCTGTATTGCACTGTGTCTTTGTGCAATGAGCTAAAAAATCTATCCCATTCATTAGGCCTTTAAATTAAAATCTTCTGTGTCCAGTCATGCTACAAACGCCTCATATTGATATCCTAATCTCTGTGAAAGAAAAGACAAGACAGAAAATATATAAATGTTCTTTCCTGTACCTGCAAAGTTTTCCTTTGTACAACGTCATAGGCAAAGTTCAGAATCTAGTGTCCGCAAAATAAACACTAGACGTGCTTGTATTACATTCAGCAGTAATACATCAGTGTAGTTAATAGACATAAATTCACTAATAGAAAATGTATCAGAAATAAGCACTAATAACCATAAAATTTAGTCTATAGCTCCTTCCATGCTAAATATCTATTCTTGCTTCAGGTTTCCTTCCATTATATTATACCCTCTATTAAATTATAATAAAACTATTGAGATTCATAAATTTCAGGAAAGACATTTCCTCAGTGTAGCTGAATATTTGATTTTTTCATATCTAATGTAGCTGAATATCTGACGTTTTGTCATATCCATTTTGACTTTGAAGACTTGCCATTTATACTTACTGTTTTTCTTTTTGTTCTTTTTATTTAGTATATGAGGATTAAAACTTACATATTTTTAAAATTTGTTTCTTAACATTCAGGAAGTATTGCTCTTAAAATTGTTCTGTGAAATTCATCACCATGTTTGTATCAAGCCATCCTTCCTAGGGACTGCGTATAGCCAGTAAGCAAACTTGACAAGAAACAATGGTAATCCCAGTCTTGGAGCTATATAATATCTTTTTATTTCTCCCACTACCCCAATAACCCTCCTCCCTCCCCCTGCTTCCTTAAGAGGGGGCAGGGTACCCTGCCCTGTGGGAAGCCCAAGGCCCTCCCACCTCCATCCTGGCCTAGGAAGGTGTGCATCCATATAGACTAGGTTCCCAAAAAGCTAATACATGCAGAAGAGATAGGTCCCAGTGCCATTATCATTGACTTCTCAGTCAGCACCCACTGACAGCCACATTCAGAGATTCCGGTTTGATCATATGCTCATTCAGTCCTGGTCCAGCTGGATTTGGTGAGCTCCCATTAGATCAGGCACACTGTCACAGCTGGTGGACCAGCCGCTCCCGGTCCCGATTTCCTTGCTCATCTTCTCCCACCTTCTGCTCTTTGACTGGACCTTGGGTGCTCATTCCATTGCTCTGATGTGAATGTGGGGCTCTGTCCCTATCTCCATCCATTGAACGAAATTTCTAAGGTGATGATCAAGATATTCATCAATGTGACTATGGGACAAGGCTAGATCAGGCACCTTCTCCTCTGCTGCCTAAGTACCTAGCTGGGGACATCCCTGTGGACACCTGTGATTCCCTCTAGAGCCAAGACTCTTGCCAATCCTAAAATGAATCCCTTAATGTAGATATCTTACTCCCTTCTCAAATATCCACCCTTCCTCCATCTCCACCCTCTCACTCCTCCAAGCTCTCCCCAGTCCATCCCTTCTCCCTTCTCCCTCCCTCTCTCCCTTTCACCCCCCAACCCCTACCTACATCCCTATCCCCATTCCCATACCTCCACCTTTTGCCCGGCGATCTTGTTTGCTTCCAATTTCCAGGAGGATCTATACATGTTTTTCTTTGGATTCACCTTGCTACTTTGCTTCTCTAGGATTGTGAGCTATAAGCTTAATGTTCTTTGTTTATGGCTAGATTCCACTAATGAGTGAGTACATACCATAATCATCTTTTTGGGTTTGGGATATCTCACTAAGGATAGTGTTTTCTATTTCCATCCATTTGCATGTAAATTTAAGGATGTCATTGTTTTTTACCACTGAGTAGTATTCTAATGTGTATATATTCCACACTTTCTTGATCCATTCTTCCATTGAGGGGCACCTCGGTTGTTTCCAGGTTCTGGCTATTACAAATAATGCTGCTATGAACATAGTTGCACAAATGCTTTTGTAGTATGATTGGGCATCTCTTGGGAATATTCCCAAGAGTGGTATTGCTGGATCCTGAGGTAGGTTGATTCCCAATTTCCTGAGAAACCGCCACAATGATTTCCCAAGTGGTTGCACAAGTTTGCATTCCCTGCAGCAATGGATGATTGTTCCCCTTACTCCACATCCTCTCCAGCATAGGCTATCATTGGTGTTTTTGATTTTAGCCATTCTGACAGTTGTAAGATGGTATCTCAAAGTTGTTTTGATTTGCATTTCCCTGATCGCTAAGGAAGTTGAATATGACCTTAAGTATCTTTTGGCCATTCGAATATCCTCTGTTGAGAATTCTCAGTTCAGATCATTACCCCATTTTTTAATTGTGTAATTTAGCATTTTAATGTCTAGTTTCTTGAGTTCTTTGTATATTTTGGAGATCAGACCTTTGTTCAATGTGGGGTTAGTGAAAATATTCTCCCATTTTCTGGTATCCTCTTCAATTTCTTTTTTCAAGGCCTTAAAATTCTTGTCAAATACATCTTTTACTTCCTTGGTGAGTGTTACCCCAAGATACTTTATGCTATTTGTGGCTATCGTGAAAGGTGATGTTTCTCTGATTTCGCTCTCGGTTTCTTTATCCTTTGTGTATAGGAGGGCTACTGATTTTTTTTGAGTTGATCTTGTATCCTGCCACATCACTGAAGGTATTTATCAGCTGTAGAAGTTCTTTGGTAGAGTTTTTGGGGTCACTTATGTACACTATCATATCATCTGCAAATAACGAAAGTTTGACTTCTTCCTTTCCAATTCGAATCCCCAAGATCTCCTTATTCTGTCTTATGGATATTGCTAGAACTTCAAGCACTATGTTAAAGAGATATGGGGAGAGTGGACAGCCCTGTCTTGTTCCTGATTTTAGTGGAATCACTTTGAGTTTCTCTCCATTTAATTTGATGGTAGCTGTCGGCTTGCTGTATATTGCTTTTATTATATTTAGATATGAACCTTGTATACCTAATCCCTACAAGACCTTTCTCATAAAGGGGTGTTGAATTTTGTCAAATGCTTTTTCAGCAACTAATGAAATGATCATATGGTTTTTTCTTTCAGTTTATTAATATGATGGATTACATTGATAGGTTTCCATATGTTGAACCAGCCCTGCATTTCTGGGATGAAGCCTACTTGATCATAATGGATGATTTTTTTGATGTGTTCTTGGATTCGGTTTGCCAGTATTTTATTGAGAATTTTTGCATCGATGTTCATGAGTGAGATTATTCTGTAATTCTCTTTCCTGGTTGCGTCTTTGTGTGGTTTGTGTATCAGGGTAACTGTAGCTTCATAAATAGGGTTTGGCAATGACCCTTCTGTTTCTATTATGTGAAACACCTTAAGGAGTATAGGTATTAGGTCTTCTTGGAAGTTCTGGTAGAATTCTGCATTAAAACCATCTGGTCCTGGGCTTTTTTTGGTTGGGAAGTTTTGGATGACAGCTTCTATTTCCTCGCGACTTATAGGTCTATTTAAATTGTTCACCTGGTCTTGATTTAATTTCGGTATATGGTATTTATCTAAAAAACTGTCCATTTCTTTTAACTTTTCCAATATTGTGGCATACAGGCTTTTGTAGTAAGACTTAATGATTCTCTGAATTTCCTCAGTGTCTGTTGTTATGTCCCCCTTTTCATTCCTGATCTTGTTAATTTGAGTGTTCTCTCTCTGCTTTTTGATTAGTTTGGATAGGGGTTTGTCGATCTTGTTGATTTTCTCAAGGAACCAGCTCTTTGTTTCATTGATTCTTTGGATTGTTTTCTGTGTCTCTATTTTGTTGATTTCAGCCCTCAGTTTGATTATTTCCAGTCCTCTACTGGGTGAGTTGGCTTCTTTTTTTTCTAGAGCTTTTAGGTGTGCTGTTAAGTCTCTAATGTTTGCTTTCTCCGTTTTCTTTATGTGGACACTAAGTGCTATGAACTTTCCTCTTAGCACTGCTCTAATAGTGTCCCATAGGTTGGGGTATGTTGTGTCTTTATTTTCGTTGAATTCAAGGAAGACTTTAATTTCTTTATTTCTTCCTTGACCCAGGAGTGGTTCAGTAGTTGACTGTTCAGTTTCCATGAGTTTGTAGGCTTTTTGGGGGTGGAATTGTTGTTAAATTCTAACTTTACTCCATGATGATCTGATAAGACACAGGTGGTTACTCCAATCTTTTTGTATCTATGGATGTTTGCTTTGTTACCGAGTATGTGATCAATTTTCGAGAAGGTTCCATGAGATGCTGACAAGAAGATATATTCTTTCTTGTTTGGGTGGAATGTTCTATAGATGTTTATTAAGTCCATTTGATTCATTACATCTGTTAGTTCTCTTATTTCTCTGTTAAGTTTCTGTCTGGTTGACCTGTCCATTGGTGAGAGAATAGTGTTGAAATCTCCTACTATTAGTGTGTGGGGTTTGGTGTGTGCTTTCAGTTCTAGCAATGTTTCGTTTACATATATGGGTGCTTTTATATTAGGGGCATATATATTCAGGATTGAGACTTCATCCTGTTGGATTATTCTGTTTAAGAGTATAAAATGTCCATCTCCATCTCTTCTTTCAGTTTGAAGTTGATTTTGTTTGATATTGGTATAGCCACACCCGCTTGTTTCTTAGGGCCTTTGATTGAAAAACTTTTTCCCAACCCTTTACTCTGAGATAATGTCTGTCTTTGTGGTTGAGGTGTGTTTCTTGTAAACAACAGAATGTTGGATCCTGTTTTCATATCCATTCTCTTAAGCTGTGCCTTTTTATAGGTGAATTGAGTCCATTGATATTAAGTGATATTAATGACCACAGGTTATTAACTGTGTTAAGTTTTTTGGGGGGTTGCAAAGTTTGTCTGTTTCCCTTCTTTGAGTTGTGCCAGTGGAGGGCTGTTAGATGTCTGTGTTATTATGGGTGTTGTTTGCTTCCTTTAGTTGTGGTTTTCCTTATAGTACTTTCTGTAAGGCTGGGTTTGTGGCTATGTATTGCTTAAATTTGTTTTTATCCTGAAATATCTTGTTTTCTCCATCGATGGTGAATGAAAGCTTTGCTGGGTATAGTAGTCTTGGCTTGTATCTATGGTCTCTTAGTGTCTGCAGCACATCTATCCAAGACCTTCTGGCTTTTATGGTTTCCATAGAGAAGTCAGGTGTAATTCTGATAGGTTTACCTTTATACATTACTTGGCCTTTTTCCTTTGTAGCTCTTAGTATTCTTTCTTTATTCTGTATGTTTTGTGTTTTGATTATTCTATGGCGAGGGGATGGTTTTTTTTTTTTATCCAGTCTATTTGGTGTTCTGTATGCTTCTTGTACCCTCATAGGCATATCCATCTTTAGGTTGGGAAAGTTTTCTACTATAATTTTGTTGAATATATTTTCTGGGCCTTTGAGCTGTGCTTCTTCTCCTCCTTCTACCCCTATTGTTCTTAGCTTTGGTCTTTTTATGGTGTCCCAGATTTCCTGGGTTTTGTGTTAAGAATTTATTGGATTTGTTGTTTTCTTTGATCAATGAGTTTATTTTATCTATAGTACCTTCAGCGTCTGAGATTCTTTCTTCTATCTCTTGTATTCTGTTGGTTATACTTGTCTCTGCAGTTCCTGCTCGTTTACCCAGAATTTCTATCTCCAGCCTTCCCTCTGTTTGTGTTTTCTTCATTGCCTCCATTTCAGTCTTTAAGTCTTGAACTGTTTCCATTACCTGTTTGATTGCTTTTTCTTGGTTTTCTAGGGTATCTTTGAGGTATTTATTCATTTCTTCTAACTTTTTGTTAGTTTTCTCATCCCTTTCTTCAAAGGAGTTTTTCACCTCTTCTTTAAAGGTCTCTATCACTTTCATAATGTTACGCTTAAAGTCTATTTCTTCTACTTCTTCTGAGTTAGGTTGCTCTGGTTTTCCTGTTGAGTACTCGTTGGTTTCTGGTGTTATCATGTTGCTTTTCAGGTTGTTGGAGTAATTCTTGTATTGGTGCCTGCTCATCTCTTCCTTTGATTTCATCCAGGGGAGTCTCAGAGGGTGGGGACCTCCCAGGAAGGCTTGTACATACTCACCCCTCTGGATAGCTGATCTCAGTGCAGGAAGAGGAAGTCCCATCTGGATCTCCGTTTCGTCTGGACCTCTGATCTCAGCACAGTAAGAGAGAGTTCTGGTGGTCCAAGGCCCACAGAGGAATGGGCAAACTTGTGGGGGGGGCAGGGTCATGTGGAACAAAGAGGCCTACTGCAGCAGGCTCCCTAGGGGACCTTACCGCCAGGCGCGCACAAACTTACCAGTCTGCACCTCTGATCTTAGCACAGGAAGAGAGAGTCCTGGTGTTCCAAGGACCCACAGAGGAAAGCGCAAACCAGTCTGCACCTCCTATCTCAGCACAGGAAGTGCTAATATAATATCTTTAATGGGCAACTTTAACTCCAGGGATGGTGCTCTTGGCTAGCTGCAAATATATCCATGAAGAAAAACCAATCTTTCTTCCTTTCCCTACACAACTGTCTGAATAGTGGTATCTTCCAGTCTCTTCTGCTTTCTCTCCTCTTCATTGTTTTTCCAAAGTCCTTCGCATGCATCTTTGTACTTTTCAGAAAACCAGAACTAGCATGAGAGTTATTTATTGTCAATATCTCACTTGTGAAACACGAATGTGTCCCTACCTATGGGCCAAACATTATTTTAATGTTATCAAACATTAATTTACTAATTAAACATAATAAACCTGCTAGATTACAAGATTACCAATTATAACATTTTTATTTGTTTTATATATAAAAGACTAAATCACATAAACATCAGGCATAAGAACATAATTGGCTCTCACTGTGTTACATTTGGAACAGAGAAAAAGGAGAGCGAGGAGATTGGCTGAAGAAATGTCTTCTAAGTTAAGCACTGGTTCTCCTGTATTCAACACGGAATCTAACACCTGACTTTCTGTGCAGCAGGAAATTTCACATGAAAGACTCACAGAGCCCTGTTTTAGTTTGGGTTTCTATTGCTGTGACAAAACACCATGACCAGAAATCAAACTGGGGAGAAAAGGATTTATTTGGCTTATACTTCAAGATTGCTGTTCATCACCGAAGGAAGTCAGGACAGGAACTCAAGCTCCAACATCTATCTGCAGAGAAATGCACTCAAACATGGAAATGAAGCAGTTAGGAAGGGCAGATGTACAGGGAACTAAATGATTTGGACAACTTTTTGGTAAAATCAGGGAATATACAAAATAATTTTAAGTAAAATTAAAAATCATTCCTATTTTTTCCCTCAGGGCTACATTGTAACATTGAAAGATAGATATGTTTACTCCAGGCAGTCAGTGTGTGGCTTCTCTGAAAGATCTAAAATGTCATGCCCAGTGACATTTTTGTTGACTCATAATATTTGCAATGCTGTTAACATTTCTACCTACATATGAAGCCCCAGCAAAGAAAACAACGAAAACCTAGCTTTTGAAAGGCACTTCGTGAGCCTCTGATATATTATCTTCCTGGGAAGCAGCTGAAAGGACTAAATGTCCTTTTGGGACAGAGTCCAGCTTGGATACATCATTCTTCAACTCTACCCATTAGGCTTCAATAAAATAAAATGTTGTCATGATACTTGCCTATGTTAACTTCTTCAGCTCCATTTGTGAAAGATCAATTTCCTCTTGGTGTGTACTTGAACCAAAGGTAAAGAGCCTCTCTGTAAAGAAAAGTAACTAATCGTTTCTTAGAATTAGAGGAATGACAATATTCATTATTAAAGAATTATGATAGCTAAAAAAGTTGTTTAGTGGCAAAAATACTTTGCAATAGATTCCCTCCCCTCCTCTTTATACATCCATCAGTTATTGACCTAGGTCACCAGAGTTAGTTGCAGGAAGATGAAGTTTAAAGTTAGGTAGAGTTTGGATCAAGAGTTTTATGCACAGAAAGCACTGGTTGATTGTGGGAGTTATTTGTGTGACTGTGTATTCAGGAAGGAAGACAAAGACAGATAGAAATAGAGATAAGTATGCCTCTAATTTTAAATACAGTACAAATTCAAATTTGTATTTTCCCTGAAATGTAGTACTAGATATTAAGCACAACTTTTACCACGAATTAGCATGTTTTGTAAAATATTAAGACACAATGACTGTCTTTGTTTGATATCTAATAATAAAGGGAACATCCACCCCCATCAAATAGAAATGGCTGAACATCAAAAACTACTCGTCTCTGTCCTGAGATACAGAGAAACTGGTTGCTAATCTATTGTATCTGCTATCAGTGCTAACTGCGGTCTTCATGTTAAGTCCTTGCCAGTCTTTTCTGGTATGGAATTTTATAATGAAGGAAAATGGCTACATCAGTAAGACTTCTATAATCTCATCTGCATATCAACTGAGAAAAGCTCTCTGCCTCAGTTCAGACAGTTTTGACCTCTCCCCCTCCACATTAGACTAAACAGAAGCAGTTTATGTTATTTGACATTAACTATCACAAAACTGTGTGAGGTGGATAAGTTCCTAGTCTTCCTACTTCAATGATAGAGCAAGGAAAGTTCAGAAGTATGATTTTGCATAAGAGTTCAGGTTAGGCCCAAAGAAAACTGTAGAGAGTATGCAAGTCATGGGTGATCTAAAGAATGCTCTCATCTCTACAAAATAATAGAGCTAAAAACCCTAAGATCATTTAGTTCATTCTCCTCATTCCACAGAAGGAAGTTGTGAAAGTCAGATAAATTAAGTGCATTTCCCAAACAAATACAAACCAACATCATGGCTGGATTAGAGTCCAAAGTTTATTAGTCCACTGACCTTCATACCACAACAATAATTCAATGCCTCATCCAGCAATGTGTCTTTTGTGATAAATTGTAAGTGATAAAATCATTAACTTGTTTCTAATTATTAACTTTCAGTGTTATGATAATGTATTGATACAATTTGTTGATTGAGATAAAATAAATATGAGTTTCCAGCTATTTTTCAGAGAATTTTTCATAATACTGTATAATAATGACTTGATGATATGTACAAACAGGACCTCAAAAATTATACCAGGATAACTGAGACATATGCTACTTCTGACTTTAGGTTTCTGAGAAGTCTCTGCGTGATTTCTCTACTGGCTGGCCTAGTTCCCACCAACTGTGACAGGGCAAGACAGGGCTGAGGTTTCTCCATCTTGGATTCTTGCTAAGGCCATTTCAGATAAATAGAATTTGATCTCCTTGTTGGAGAATCTCATGGAAAATTACCCAACTCCCTTCTAGGGACCCAAGGTCAAGATGGCCCTGTTAACTTACCTTAGCTTCTGCTAAACTGCTGCTTGTCAAATCTCCCTCTCCAACTAACTGATTATCTTAGCTTCTGTCAGATTGCTTGCTTACTTGAAATAGCCCCTGTAGATGCTGAGTAAGATCCCAGAACATGGTTTCTGCCTTCAAAACTCCATGCTCTGGACAATTGGAGCTACATGTAGAATACCTGAGTGTGATCCTCACCAGTTGTAATAAAAGACTTTCAATTGGCAAAAAAAAAAAAAATTCTACCAGGAAACTCACGAAGCTGATAAACATCTTTAGAGAAGTAGTTGGATACAAGACTATTTGCAAAAATAGTATGCAAAGGATAAAAGGCCTGAAAAAGGAATCAAGAAAACAATACCCTTTACAAGAGCCAGAAAAAAATATAAAATATCTTGAGGTAACTCTAACCAAGAAAGTGAAAGACTTGCATGACAAGAACATCAAGTCTTTGAAGAAAGAATTTGGAGAAGATATCAGGAGATGGAAAGATTTCCTATGCCCATGGATTGGTAGGATTAACAGAGCAAAAATGACATCTTACAAAAAGCAATCTACATTCAACACCATCCCCATCAAAATTTCAGCATAATTCTTTATAGACCTTGAAAGAACAATACTCAACTTCATAAAGAAAAAAACAAACAAATAAGGCTAGATAAAACAATCCTGTATAATAAAATAATTTCCAGAGGAATCACCATCCCTGATTTCTAGCTGTACTACAGCATTATAGTAATAAAAAACTTCATTATATTGCCATAAGAACAGACACATTGATCAATTAAATAGAATCGAAGATCCAAACAAATCCACACACCTATGAACAACTGATTTTGATAAAGAAGCCAGAAATATACAACAGAAAAAAGCATCTTTAATAAATGGTGCTGGTCAAACTGAATGTCTGTATTCAGGAGAATGCAAAAAGAACCGTATCTATTACCTTGCACAAAACTGAAGTTCAAATGTATCAAATACCTCAACATAAATCCAGTTACACTGACCTGATAGATGAGAAAGTGGGGAATAGCCTTGAACACACTAGAGCAGTGGATAACTTTTTGAATAGTACACCTGTAGCAGTGACACTAAGATTGACAATTAATAAATGGGACCTCATTAAAAGCTTTTATAAAGCATGGGACACTGTCAATAGAACAAAACAGCAGCGTACAGAATGGAATAAAGTGTTCACCAACCCCACATCTGACAGAGGGCTGATATCTAAACTAGATAAAGAACTCAAGAAACTAGATATCAAAAAGCAATCCAAATAATCCAATTTAAAAATGTGGCATAGACCTAAAGAGAGAATTCTCAACAAAAGAAGCTCAAATGGCAGATAAACACTTAAAAATGTTCAAGATCCTTAGCCATCAGGGAAATGCAAATCAAAACAACACTGAGTTTCCATCTTACACCTGTCAGAATGGCCAAGGTCAAAGCCACAATTGACAGCTTATGCTGGAGAGGATGTGGAGCAAGGGAAACACTCCTACAATGCTGCTGGGGTTGTAAACTTGTACAGCCACGTTGGAAATCAATATGGTGGTTTCTCACAAAATTGGGAATAAATCTACCTCAAGACCTGGTGATACTACACTTGGGCATATATACAAAGGATGCTAAATCATTCCACAAGAACATTTGCTCAACTTTGTTCATAGCAGGTGCATCTGTAATAGCCAGAACCTGAAGACAACCAAGATGTCCCTCAACTCAACAATGTACAAAGAAAATGTGGCACATTTACACAATGGAGTCTTACTCAGATGTTAAAAACAATGACATCATGAAACTTGAAGGGAAATGGATGGAACTGGAAAAAATCATCCTGAGTGAGGTAACCCAGACCCAGAAAGATAAACTCACTTATAAGTAGATATTAACGGTAAAGTAAATGATAACCATGCTACAATCCAAAGACCCAGAGAGACTAGGTAACAAGAGGGCCCTGGGAAGGGATATAGAGGAGAAATCCTGGGTGGACTGGGGGCTGGCAGGCATGAGAACTTGAGGAACTGGGTTAGAGGGTGGTCACACAGGGAGAGCACTGTGGGACATTATTGGAAATGGGAGCTTTAGGGGGCCTGGGTAGAAGCCTGTTGCAAAGGAAACTCCAAGGAGTCTACAAAGATGGCCCCAGTAAGACTCCGGGCAGCAGTAGAAGCATAGCCTGAACTAGCCATCCTCTATGATTTTCATTGGAGAGCCTTCATTCAGTGACTGATGGAGGCAGATTCAGAGACCAATGGCCAAACATTGGGATGATCTTGGGGAGTCCTGCTGAGGGAGAGGGAGGAAGGACTGTAGGAGCCAGGGGGGGGGTTTAAAGACATGGCAGGAAAACAAACAGTAAGAGCTAGCCTGGCTCATGGTAACTCACAGAGTCTGAACCAACAACCAGGGAGCTTGCATGGGACCAACCTAGGCCCTCTGCATACATGTGACAGTGGTGTAGCTTAGTCTATTTGTGGGACTCCTGGCAATGAGAGCAGGGTATGTCCCTGGTGCTTTGGCTGGCTCTTGGGAACCTATTATTCATGCTGGATTGCCTTGCCCACTCTAAATACAGGAGGAGGTACTCCGTTTTATGGCAGCTTGATATGCCATACTTTGCTGATGCCCACAGGAGACCTACTCCTTTCTGAGCAAATATGGAGAAGGGGTGGGGTGAGGGGGGTAGGGGGATGTGGACAGACTGGGAGGAGAGGAGGGTGGGGAGGTTGTGATTGGGATGTAAAAATAAATAAATAAAAAGTTAATTAATTAAAATTAAAAGTAGGTAAAATAACATTATGGATAGTTGGAAAACCTCAAGGAATTGTATTATTGACTACCTAAAAAACCTACAACACACATAATTCAGTGCATACAAATATACATATATAGTTTTAAGTGACCTTTCCTCATCTGGGCTGATGAATCTCCCTCTAAGAGCCAAAGTCCACCTAACAAAATTACTAATACTTGACAAGGTAAACCCTCCTTTGAGTTGTTGGCCAGGTCTGTGTAAGAGACTCTAAAAACATACAGCCTATTGTTGTTTCCCTTAGTTATTCCCAAGAGATAAAAGGAAAGTCCCTATTGCTGACGGTACCATACACTTCAGAAACAGGACCCAGAGGCCCCTCAGCTGAAACGGACCTGAGTGCCTCCTCCCTGGTGACTATCCAGAAGACACCATAAAAGCTTGCAAAGGAGAGAGGCAACTAACAGTCCCACCTGACTATGAACCACATCAATGAACAGAATAGCAAGACTACCCTATAGGTATAGCAGTGGTACACATATCTTAGCAGTTACCAACAGTTCTCTATTTGGGATTAAGACCTCTACAAGAGTGATACCATGTTATTGGAGGAGAATACACAACCAATACTTTACTAAAGCAGCATAATCTCTAGCAACAATCTATAAATAGTTCCCTTTATACCCACACAAAAAACTGTTGGCAACTGAGTAAAGCTGGGAGTAGGAAAGGTGGTCCTCCCAAGGAAAGAATACAGAAATCGATTGTCCAGTGCCAAATAAAAACATACATATAAATAACATTTTATGGACTTAACAGGTTATATTTGGGAATGCATATGGATATACAAATACACATATCCATGGAATAACAACTGATGAAAAGCATCCTAGAATTTCGTATTCCTCTTAGTATCCTTTAACAAAATTCTCTCCATTTCCTCAATATCTTCAATCTCTAACAAGAACCATTTCACCCTCAAATTCTATGAGATGTGTTTTTTACATATGACCAATTAGTAAGATGATATGGTAATTGTCTTTCTGTTGCTGGCTTATTGTGTTCACATGATGATCTCTGGTTACATCTGTGTCAAGGCAAATGATTATATGTCCGTTATCATGATTTTTTCAGAAAATATTTTTTTATTTTTTAGATTATAATTACATCATCTCCCCTTTCCTTTCCTCCCTCCAAACCCTCCTATATATTCCTCCTTGCTTTCTTTCAAATGCATGTAATAGTATTGTTTAGGAAAGACCATCCAATTGGATATCCAATTCCAAATATCAGTCATCCTTACATATAAGTAATATTATACACAAAGACTTGACAGTTTAATATATATATATATATATTATATGCCATATGTTATATATATTTATATATATATGCAATTACTGAAAAGAAAGGCCAAGAATATGATCGATTATATTTTTATGGTTAAAAAGTGTTTCATTTTGGATATACACCACATTTTCTTTATTCATTCATTAGTGGATTACAGAGTTTTGTTTCCATTATTTCATTGTTATAAAATGTGTTTTTAATGAACTTGAGTTCAAATGTCTCTTTAACACTCTGATTCAGTTTCACTTAGATATATATTCAATAGGGGAAATACTGTATCATATGGAAGCTCTATTTCAATATTTTGGGAGAGTTTTTATATTACATTCCATACCAGCTTACCATTATATACTCCTACCAATAGTGTATAAGTTTTCAATTTATATACATTCTTGCTAGTTCTTATAAGAAATAACCCCAAAATATATAGATGAATTAGCTCATAAAATATTATGAAATGTGCAATATACCAGGCAAAAATGACAAATGTATTAAGTTACATAAAAATAATTCAAATCACAGAAGCAGGAAATGGAATCATAATTACCAGAGGCTAGAAAGAATATAAGTGGAGAAGTTTTTAATGATATAGTTTTTGATTTGTGAGATGAAACTGCTCTATAGATCTGCTTTACAAGATAAAATTTATAATTAATAATTTGATATCAGGCACTTCAATATAGGCTGATAAATACTCTTTGAAAAATCACATAAAAGCACACAAGAAAATTTTGGTGGTCATAAAATGTTGTTACTTTGTTAGGGTGATAATACAAAGACTATGGTTCTGTTTAACTTTTACAAGATGTATTCTTTAGTTGAATGTGTTGTTACACAACTTTATATACCAATACTCAGGATCTCTGTGAATTCAGGACCAGCTTGTGCAACATACCAGACTCTATTCCAGCCAGGGTTACATAATAAGACCCCTTCTCAAGACAATCAATCATAAAAATGAAATACATACACTGTGATCACATGTAATTTTGTTTATCAATTTATATTTCAATAATGCTAAAATAAAGTATGATCTTCCTTTCAGGCACTAGACGTTATCTGACTTCAGTTCCCACCACAAACCCTATACCCTACTCACATAAAATCACTTGAAGCTAGATAAAGTGTTCTGATAGCTGTATATCTTCAAATATCTATGCCTACATCTATATCTAGAGGATATTCTCTTTGCCTATATTATCATGTAAAACTTAAAGTTTAAATACTTAAATATATAAAACACATAAATAAATGTTTAAAGAGATGCCTATCACTAATAGTGAGAATAATACCAGTTAAAACTGAGATTAAAATATATTCTTATTGAGTGACAAAAATTGATTCTGAGAAATGAACTCTTGTATGCGATAGGTAGCCATGATTAACAACACATTCATTTTGTGGGACAATGTGACAGTAACTCAAGAAATTTGATAAATTCAAATATTTTGATGTGACAATCCCATGACAAGGTAGGCTATTCCTGGGTAAAGCGCTCCTACACGCCACCAAAATAAGAAAGGGAAGCTGTTTTTCACATGGCTGTTTGTGCAAGCAAGGAGAGTGAGGTGATGCATGTGAGATAATTGTGTGTACTCAGAATGTCCATCATGAATAGCAAGAAAAATGTATGGCTGGGGAGAAAAAGAAGTCATGTGCCAGAATTATTTGCAGTGATTGTAAACATTGATCCAGATGTATAGTTATGGCTATGCTATTGTTTTTTCCGTTCCTCCAAGGGTTCTTGTGTTGGAATTTAATCCCAATTGGGAGGTGTTAAGAAGGAAGAAAGACAACTAACTATTGGACTTTCTTATCCTTTTGTAGGTGATTGGAATTATAAAGTTATTGGAGTAGAGTCCCCAAGCTTGAATTACTTGTGCCTTTATGAAAGTTGGAGAGTCCAGAAAAATCAACATATATGCACATATATGCTTTCATTATCCAGGCCATCTGATATCCACATAGCTTCATGCCTCTGTTATCAAGAAGGTCATCTAATGCAACCCTTCAACCTTTGGCTCCCCAAACAAAGTAATTTGTAAGAAAATGTGGACTAATTCCTACATAAAATATATCAAAGTGAATACCTATAGTAGTTAGTGAATGAACATAATACTAGTTCTAGAAGGTAGGCAAATTCAATAGGGTTTATTGTATATTTGTTATATTCCCAGAATAAATAAAATACATTTTATAACTTTCTTTCATTGCTTCCATAGCTTTTCTCTCTACTCATATCTATAATTTCTTATGATATCAGTCTACTGTCACACATTATAGAAACCAACAGTCATTATCAAATACAGAGTGTTGACTTCATAAGGAATACCATTGCTAATCTTCAGATCAAATCTTTGATGATAAAAGAAGAAATATAGCTGAGCCAATGGAAGCAAGTGTTTATAATGTCAAACTTTACTTTCAAGTCCTTCTAATGACAAAAGTAGCAGTCTGTCTTACAAAAGGAGTATCTTATAGATATGGACCAGGAAGAAGACAAATGGAAAATTGGCAGGCTGCAGGACAGCATTTGTTCAATTATTTCTATTAAAGACGAAATGAGCTCTTTCAGATAATGCAAATGAAAAATTTGGTCCTAGAAGCTTAATTTGTGGATGTTTAAGTATTGTGCTTACTGACATTGTTAAAATCTCAATTTTCAACCATTGCAACAGTGTGGAAAATGAAAAGAAAAAAACCTTTAGAATGGTTTTAAATCTGTATCTTACCAAGAGATAACTGGAAAAAAGAATACCATTACATCTAAAAATAGTTCAGATTAAAGAGGTAAAATATATTGGAGTTTTATCTTCCATTATAACTTTAACATGTCCAAATCATTTTAGCTACACTGACTGAAAACAAATTGTAAGGAATGAAATATTTCTATTCTCCAAACATCTTCATCCCAGAGCCAGGAATTTTTCAAAGCTGTATTTATTGTTCAGCTGAAAAACAGTTCTATAAATTGAGGTTATTGAAGTATGTAGGAAACAGGAAGGTTTTTCAACTCGGAAGTGTGTGGTGGATGCACTATAGCACACTTACGTCAATACTTGTAAATGATATTGCTCCCTGTTTCAAAAAAGCCCACTTCTGTGGTATGTCTGGAAATTTAACTTCTTATTGAAACTGTAGCTCCGTTATCCTCCTACTGTGACTCTTTGGATCAATTGCTTGATTGCTTGTCATGTTTTATAAAAGGCTATAAATAGAGATTCTGTGGCTTAGCTACTTGACCGAACTAACAGATTCATAGTATGTTTTTTGTGGTGCTTTCCCCACCATTTTTGAATATCATTTGAGGAGGAGGGGCATGAGCATATGTGGAGAGTGCTGATGATGCGGGTGGCTAGACACATACATCTCTGGGTGAGTTGCGATTATATGTTCTTTGACAAAATAATGGTAGGAAGCCATGCAGAAATAATAAAGGAAGGTGGACATAGCAGTACACTACTTTGAAGCAAGCACTTGGGAGGCTAAGGTAGAAAGATTATAACTGGAGGACAGCCTGAGTTTCATAATGAGACCACATAGCAAAACAAAACAGACAATAGGGAAAAAAGAAAAAAAATGTTCTTGCTGTGAAATTAAAAAACTATTTTAAAAAATTCAACAATTATGAGTACAGAATCTGGGGCTCTGGGACCATGTGGAGCCAAGAACCTGAGTTAAGAGACTGCATGAGCCAGTCCTTCTAAGGCCCTGGAGCCACAGAAGTGGCTAGGCCTCTTCCCTAAGGACCTCTAACTGCCACATTCCACTGCCCTAACTGCTGGACCCTACCCCCATCTTACAGAGTAAAAAGCCCGATCTCTGGACATGAAAACCCACCAATCTCTAACCTGGAAAGCTCAATCCTGAAAACTTCCACCCCCTCCCCAAGAAACTTTGCTGTGATAAAATCCATAACCAAAAACAACTTGGGGAGAAAAGATTTTTTTATTTTTATTTTTCTCTGCTCCCCTCCCTGCCACACCCCTCCCTCCCTCAACCCTCCCCCAAGATCTCCATGCTCCCAATTTATTCAGGAGATCTTGTCTTTTTATACTTTCTACTTCCCATGTAGATTATATCTATGTAAGTCTCTCTTAGTGTCCGTATTGTTGTCTCAATTCTCTGGGATTGTGGTTTGTAAGATGGTTTTCTTTGCCTTATGTTTAAAAACCACCTATGAGTGAGTACATGTGATACTTGTCTTTCTGTGTCTGGGTTACTTCACTCAAAATAATGCTTTCTAGTTCCATCCATTTTCCTGCAAAATTTAGGCTGTCGTTATTTTTTTCTGCTATGTAGTACTCCATTGCGTAAATGTACCACTTTTTTTATTATCCATTCTTCGATCGAGGGGCATTTAGGTTGTTAGATTTTATTTGGTTTGTACATTCCAATCACAATCCATTGTGATGGAAAATCAGGGCAGGAACTCAAGAAGAAATCCAGAGGCAAGAACTGAAGCAGAGGCCATAAAGAAACACTGCTTACTTGCATGCTCCCTACAGCTTGCTCAGCCTGCTTTCTTATGCCATCCACATGACTTTCACAGGAGTAGCACTACCCCAGTGGGCTAGGCGCCTGCCATAACAATCATTCCTTAAGGAAATGTCCATAAAATTACCTACAGACAATCTGATGGAGGTATCTTCTCAAACTTTCCTCTTTCAAAATGACAATGGCTAGCAATCAAGTTGACAAAACAATAACCAACACAATTGACCAGCTTCATATCTATTACTCTGGCATCTGCATTCCATTCATCTTCTCTCCTAGGCTCAGGTGGCTCCACTCCACACTTGCAACTATACTTGGTGATGATCCCATAGTCCTAGAATTTCTACTATGCTGGGGTCTCCACTCCACTGGGCAGCACCTCTACCAACAGCCTCTTAGTGCCTCCCTTTTGGGACTCTGACCCTGCCGTATGTTGTCAAGTCTCAGCTTTTCTCCATGAACACTTCAATCCTGGAGTTCACTATAACTGAGCCTTCCACCTTCCTCGGTGCCCTCATCCGGCCTCTCATGGTGCCAAGCCTCAGCTTCTCTCCGCGACGCCTTGAGCGCTGCAGTTTTCACACCACAAAACTAGTATCCTGTGGGAGACTCGTACACATTACCAAGTTCTGCTGACACCAAGATGTGAAACCTTGGCCCTCTCTGGACCACAGATATCGTGTGTTGACCCTGAGGAAATACTCTCCCAGAAGTTTTAACCGCAATGATATTGGCCTCTTCCTAATCAGAAGTGATATTTCAGCCCCAACTAACCAGCACTGAATGCCCCAGGAAATCCGGTTTCATTTCAGTGCTACTGGTCTTTTGTTATTCATGGGCTCAGAGATCTACTTGGAAGTGGGCTGATAATATTATAAAAATCAGAGGTGGTGGACGACTTCAAGAAAACAGTGTTAATGTGGGTCTCTATCTCTACCTCCATCCATCAGACAAAATTTCTATGGTGGTGATCAAGATATTCATCAATGTGACTCTGGGACAAGGTTAGTTCTGGCACCCTCTCCTCTGCTGAGCTCCCAAGGTCCTTGGGCCACAGAGGAGAGGGTGCCGGAACTATCCTTGTCCCAGAGTCACATTGATGAATATCTTGATCACCACCATAGAAATTTTGTCTGATGGATGGAGGTAGAGACAGAGACCCACATTCACATCAGAGCAATGGATTGAGCTCCCAAGGTCCAGTCGAAGGGCAGATTGTGGGAGAAGAGGAGCAAGGAAGTTAGGAACATGAGGGGCTGGTCCACCCACTGAGACAGTTTGCCTGAACTAATGGGAGCTCACCAAATCCAGCTGGACTGGGACTGAACGAGCATATGATCAAACCAGACTCTCTAATGTGGCAGCCAATGGGGGCAGACCGAGAAGCCATCAACAATGACACCAGACCTATCTCTTCTGCATGTATTATCTTTTGGGGAACCTAGTCTATTTGGATGCACACCTTCCTAGGCCGGGATGGAGAGGGGAGGGCCTTGTACTTCCCACAGGGCAGGGCACCATGCCCTCTTTTAAGGAAGCAGCGGGAGGGAGGTGGGGTGGGGGGAGCTGGAGGGGACTGGGAGAAGGGAAGGAAATGTAAAAAAATTTTTTTGAATGGAAAAAAAATAAAAGAATATGGAAAAAAAGAAAACAGTGTTTTCCCGACATAATAGAGCAGGTGCCCACACGAACTCAAAGCAATTGCATGCCACAAGGCCTGTATAAGCCAAGCCAGACAGGATCTCATCTTGGAGAAGGAGAAGTATACAGGAAATCTCTCTCCAGCTGAATCATTATTAGTATTTGATTGATTCTGGGAAAGGGAAGGTCAGTTTTCTTCAATCAATTGACAACTCATAGTCAATCACAGTACAGAGAAGCCCTCATACCCAGGCGTAGTAAGCCAACACAAGCTAGCCTCCATAAGTTTGGGGCGTGTGTGACAGAAAGAACATGAAGTTGGATACATACGGAGCTGGGAATGCTCTTGGAAGAGTACACATAGAGGGATGAATATATTCATAATATGTTATGTTAAACTCTCAAAAAATAAAAACATCTATGAAGATAAAAATATTTTATTTTGGAATTAACATGTACTTTCACAAATTCTTTTTATTGAGTCCTATTGCTGTTAACTTGATAATACTCTGAAAATAAAATCATGCTTGAAGTTCATTGTACTGAGTTGAGATATATTTTGTTTCTGCTCTGCTGTGTTTGAGTATGTGAATTTAATTAAGAGAAGGGCCTTTAAAATGAACATCAAATTGAAGTATAAATCATGTATAATAAAATGTACCAATTTTTACTGCAAAATTACATGATTCTGACAAACATATACAAGCATAATCATGGTATAAACCATTTTTTTGTCCTTAAACTTCTTAGTGCTTAATCAATTTCAATCCTCCTTTTCTTATATCTTAAGCTATCATAATTTAAAATATCACATAACAGTAGTAATACAGGTAAAAGCCATTTTCATTTCATTTTTTGAGACAAGATTTTACAATATAATCTTGGCTGGCCAGGAACTCACTATGTATACCAGGATGGCCTTGAATTCAAAAAGATCCACCTGCCTCAGCCTTCCAACTGCTAGCAAAACTTCCTCTTATTTTATGAGCCATAATTTGTTGATCAATGTTTGGATATTATGAGCAAAGTATATATGAATATCAATGTATGTGATTTTGTCAATATATATTTTCATCCCTCTTGTGAAAAGAAATAGGGCAATTGGGTAATCTGTAGTAGCTTTGTAAGATAAATTTAATGGATTTCGAAGTGCTTCAGACCCTTGGTGTATCATTTTCTTAAATGTGGCAAATTGTAGTAACTGTGCAGAAGTAAAATGTCACTGTGATTTTATTATATATTTTCTTAATGAGTAATGGGGAACATTATTCTTATTTCTCTGCAAGAAATGTATTCTAATAGTTCCTGAACTTTAGTTGGGTAATGTGTCATTGTGATAAGTTTTAAGTTTTAAAAATAAAATCTGATTACAGATAGATAGATGGATAGAGATAGATTTGCAATATTTGATATATATATAAAATACATATGCATATATGAAATACTTTCTCTCAATATGTTGTCAGCCCACTTATTTATCATGGTTAAGATAAAATCTTACAGTAGTTTTAATTCTCATTTATTTGATGTCTAATGATGTTGAACATTTTTAAGTGTTTCTCAACCATTTGTGTTTCATCTTTTGACAACTCTGTTTAGTTCTACACCTAATTTTTAAATTTGGTTATTTGTTTTCTTGACATTCAATTTTGTAATTCTTTGTATATTTTTTGAGATTAACCTGCTATCAGATGCATATGTGGGAAGATTTTTTTTCCCCATTCTGTTGGTTTAAGCTTTGCTGAAATGATTGTGTCCTGTGCTGTACAGAAGCTTATTTAGCTTTGTGAGGTCCTATGTATTTATTGTTGGTCATTGTAATGCCTGTGCTATTAGTGTCCTATTTAGAACAGACTTTCCTGAGTCAATAGTTCAAGATCACTCCCCACTGTTCCTTCTATCAGATGTAGGGTATGTTGTCTAGAATATCATATTGTTGAGATTCATGGGTATAGCATCCATGTCATTTATGGAAGAAACTAGACTCTATTACATACTGGACTTCACATCTTGGCCCTTGGGCTCTTATATTTTCTGTTCTCTTTTCTTCAATGTTTTCTGAACCTTAGCTGCAGGGGTAATGTAGATGATCAATTGGGGCTGAGCATCCTCTACTCAGCTATTCTCTGTATGTTTACAAGTTGCAGATTTATACAGCAAAAATAATCTTCTTTAATAGGGGGTGACAACTACACTTATTTGTGGTTATAAGGATAATTACTTAGGATGGAGTTAGAAATTATTATGGTTTAGAAAGACAGTGGCAATAGATGCTCTTCTAGGGTTTGCTCTGACTAGGTTCTCTTCATAGCTTCACCAGCCATGAGTAGTTCCTCCTATTAAGTGGACCTTAAGTCCAATTAGGTCACTCTTGATTACACCCAGGACATCAGTGCCACTATTGCACTTTTCAGTATATCTACTCACTCTGGAAATTGTTTTTCTTTGTAGGTGTTAATAGCTGACTCCTAGAGAAATGTATTTCCATTTTCTCTAACCTGGATTGTAAGGATAATAACTATGATATTCATACAATATGATATACATTGACTACTGGACATTTTCCCTCAAATGTTCTGAATGTCAGTGTTTCTTTGAAATCTTGACTCTGTAGTGTAATCTTCAAAAATAATCCTTATAATATTGTAAAATAAAAGAATAGTAAATATTGCTAGTAAAATTTCTGCAAGCTACTTTGGAGTTAGCAAAGGATTAACCAGAACAATTCTAATAGACTCTGAAGCTAGGCCTGTATTTGTAGTCATGTATTTGTCCAGTAATCACTAATTTCTTAGTAATAATGCTTAAGTCCATTAGCCGAAATTTAAAACACACTGTTATTCAAGCCGATCCAATTAAACACCAATGTACTGCAATTTAGATTCCTCCAATTGAATTACAGAAAAGCTTTATTTAATAGTATGGATAATTCCTATTAATCCTTAAGCTAACTATCATTCAGGAACTGAACATTAATGTGAGAGGGTGGTGAGATCAATAGGTAAGAACAGCAAGGGGGATGATTGGTGTTTAAATTAACTGTAACTTTCGAGTTACCTTGTAATCATAATTAAAGGCTTTTGTCTCTGTAATCCTGAGAATAACACTCTTTTTAGTATGGAAAAGCAGGGCTTGCTGAGCTCAATTAATTACATAATTACAGTACCTTTGCTTTTCATATTTGATAATTGAAAAAAATTGTTTTTAATAATAAGGAAAGGGAGACTGCATTAATCCTATGAAGCATTATGTTAGTACATGAGCCTGTGAACCTTTACAAATATTGATGTTTAATTCTATGCCTATGTTAAATATATTAATAAATTTAACATGTTAAATATGTTAACATTTCATGTTAAAGCAAATTATCAAAGTACACAAAATGACCTCACAAAAAGCATTCAGATTTTAGTACACAGAAATCTGAACATAAACTCCAGTCAGCTGTTCTTTACCTGAGTAGGATGAATAATGCCTTTTCTAGGGCTTTGGACTTGTTAATTTCCTATCTTAATTTTTGTTTTATTGTGAAATTTTAAAGAGGGATTGTTATTGGTAGGGAGAACAAAGCAACATACATATCTGAGGCTTAGGAATGGGGGAAATCTAGTTTGCTTTCATTTGTCCCAATATCTTAACTGACTCTCAGTCTGCTCACATAGTGCTATAAAGCTACACTTGGTAGTTGTGCATTCTAAGAGGATGTTAGTGATGAAGAATCACAGATGCCGAGTTAAGCTGGGAAGCAACAATCTCACCTAGGCTGTCTTCTTCTAAAGACTTATTTTCCAGCCCTAAGAAACAGATATTCATACTTGCTTCCCTACTTAATCTGGATATCCCACTGCTATATGTAGTACGTTAAACAGTATTTTCTCTGCATTTAATTTCTCTTATAATGTTTCATGTGACTTTGTTGTCTGTATGAATTATGTAAGCTTGCAAGACCACCATGTATCCCAGAGTAGCCAGAACATGTAATATTTGTGGACATAATGATTAGTCCACATATAATCTTACAATCTAAGTATGACCACCATTGCATCTCTTTCTATATATTGCAATTTTTAACAATTTCTTTCCTGCTTTGTAAAAATAATCCATGGAGTAATATAAGACCTGATAAAGGGGAAGGAATATCTGCTAATATTTGGTCAAATGATTTCAACATATAAATACATCGAGGTCTGCCTATTAGAGTAGTTGGACATTACACATGGAAGGGCACCTATATATTTCCCATTTCAAAATACCCCACGTACTTCTTTGACCATGATGCAAAAATTCTAGATGCACAATTTATGAAGGAGAAAATATTTGTTTTTGCATGTTTCCCTTAAAAACTTAGTTGATGAAACCAGATTGACATAAATTCACTAGATAATGATGACTGAATGTGATTTGATGCCAACATGAATGCTACAGGCTTTAAATAGCGCAGAGTCCAGAGAAAGAATTACTGTGTAGGCTGAACTAATGGATAGAGACTTATCAAATTCCCAGCGATTTAGAATGTTATTAGCCTTAGAGTCCTAGCAGCATTTGGATTTGGAACCAAGACACACACACACACAAACACACACACACACACAGAGAAACACACACACAGAGAAAGAGAGAGAGAGAGAGAGAGAGAGAGAGAGAGAGAGAGAGAGAGAGAGAGAGAGAGAGAGAGAACATAAGGAAATTGAATTTAGTGATTTAGAGGAGCAGACAGAGAGGGCTTGTTACTCGGAAAATGGATAGTAGATTGTGAATGGTAAAGTGAGAAGCTGGTGTGAAACAGTTTGAATTTATGGGATGGAGTGAAAGTTAAGTAAAAAGAAAGAAGGTCTGCAATCATTGAAAATAATAATACATACACTGACAAAATTTCATTTTTCTGTAACCAGAATGCTACAATATTTCAATATTTATTGTTCATAAGGTATTGGAAGATTAACAACAAAGAGTGGGTTTTTTTGAATACCAACAATCAAGACTAATCTCCTGCCTAGAAATAACTTTGGAACTAATACGTGACATGAAATTATCCAGATAGACAGACCAGAAAAGAAGCTCCCCACAGCATATCCTAATTAAAACACTAAATATATAGAGTAAAGCAAGGGTATTGCAAAGTGTCAGATAAAAGCCACAAATCACACATAAAGGCAAACCCATCAGAATAATAGTTGATTTCTTAATGGAAACTTTAAATGCTGAAAGAGCTTGGAGCAATGTCCTCCAAGTAACAAAAGATCACAGATGCCAACCCAGACTACTGTATGCAACCCAAACTAGGCACCATAGTTGAAGAAGAAGAATTCCATGATACTGACAGGCTTAAAGAATCTGTGTCTACCAAACCAATCCTACAGAGAATATTAGAAACAGTGCTTTATATTGCTGCAGAGGACAAAATAAATGAAACTATAATGATAAAATGCAAACAAGGATTAAGAACACAAACAGCAAACAACAAATTAACAGCAATCAATATAAAGCTTTCAATGATAATTTTAAATATTAATGGCTTCACTTTCTCAATCAAAAGATAGAGGTTAATCGAGTAGATTATTAAACAAGAGGGCTGAACCTGACCAGTGAGATATGCTATATAGAGACTGTAAAGTCACCCCCTTTGTAAGTAGGAAATTTGCCCCAGGAGCAGTAAAGTACTCACCCTTGGTACCATCTGAATGTAAACTCATGTCCTTCCTTAAAGGCTTAATCAAATTTCAGCTCTCTTCCAATGATATGACTAAAACCCCAAATGTACTTTTGGTCTTTTCTATTCTTATCAGAGAACTCATACCATATTTTCTCTTGTATTGGTGATATCTAACTACATTGATGCACTTAGTAGGTGCTCAGCACCCATACATAAACTGTGAAAACCAGTGTCTAGTCAAATGCTCGCTGCTAGAGAATGTCACAGTTTCATGTGTCTCTGTTATTAATCAACTGATATAATAGGCATAGTCATTCACGCAGATGAGAAATGAAGGTCTGCCAATAATCCAGAAGTCCCACCAGCTCTGTAAATCCTTTACTATATAAAAAAGAAGTAAGGCTTGCATTTTATTTTTTACTATTTTCAGAATAATTTATGATACCTAAAGCAACTGCCCTCAAGAAATTTCATGGGACAGTACCTACAATTTTGGAGTTGGTTGATAGCCAAATGTATATATAGTGCATGTACAGGTAAGCGCACAGTTATACTGTAATGGCCTCTAAAAGATTTTTACTAGCTAACATGATACCCAGACAATGATAAGAGACATTTCAAACCCTACAGATAACGGTATTATTGTCCAAGCTTCCTCTAGTTTTTTTCAGTGGTCAGACAGAGATGTGGATGGTACTTTGGCAAGTCAAAATCAAAAGACATTATAATTCTTTTTAATATCTCCAACTCCAAGCATGTCCAACTAGAAGTTTATTTTCCCTTATATCTACTATTCTCCCAGGGGTTAGAAGTCTACCAAGGTGTTTTGTTTTCTCCTATCAAATGTGACTTCACTATGTGAACTTAGAATTAAAGTCCTTCACAAACATCATTAATGTCTTTATTAATGAAACACACATCCATAATTTCTTTCCAGTAAAACTAACACCAAATATTGAGAGGAGGAAATTTTCTCAAATCTTAGGTAATAATGCATCTTTTATTCTGAGGTCTTTACTCCCGCGATCCTAGAAGACATCCTGGGTTGCCATGAATCGGTGCATATTCATTACCTATGCTATCAAAGCACTGGTCTCTCTGTTCGTGGGGAGACAATAAGTGCAAATTCTATATGAGGCTTCAGCATATATTCCTTACCCTAAGGTCACTGATGCCACAGCTCTAATAACAGATGACCAGAGAATCTATTCTTAATAACTGGCAATGCCAGAGAATAGAAATTCCTCATCTTCTTCCACAGAAGGAGCATGGGTTGGAAATGTTATTAGGCTTCTTAAGGCCACCATGAACATTAAACTCTTTATCTAATTATGCCTGGGAGTGCTGGCTTGGTGCATATCATGCACATATGCTTTTATATCATGGTTACTGCCCCAATTCTTTTTGTCTACTCCCTTTTTCTTTTGTTTTCTCATAAGTTACAACCTGTTCTAACCAATTTGAGCCTCTCTGCAGTCAACAACAGCCCCAGGCATATCATAAATATACTACTGTTTAGCCAGAGAATATTAATGTTGCAGAAGTCTGAAGGAAATTTCCTGCAGAATTCCCTTTCAAACAGGAAGGTTAGGTCTTCTAGTGATTGGAGAAGACCAATCACTATGTGAAGAACCATCCACTTTACATAAATCATCAATTTAAAGATAAACTTCAGCTTTCAAGATCCCTATGAAAATACCCAAACTAAGGTTTTGCCAAATATCTGGATACTATGGTCCAGCCAAGTTGGCACATAAAATTAATCCCCTTGTTAATGTAGCGCCTGGGTAATTTTTTTAAATAGTACTGAATATGCAAACCAAGATGGTAATAAGGCCTTATTATAATAAGGCTACTGTGTAACATCCTCTGAAAATGTGCCTATAGCTAGCAGAAAAACACAAGACCTTAGCCCATTCCACCCCACCCCAAATCAAATAACATTTTTCTTTCTTTTTGTTTAGAATGCACCACAGATATCTCTCAATAACTATGAGCTTTCTTCATCTGAAACTGAATTGAGCCAGCTCTGTTAGAATATCCAATTACAGCCTAACCTATAAATTCATATTATTTGACTCAGTCTCATTTATATCATTTCTTTGCAAAACTTCCCATTATATGCAACAACAGGATCTTGAAGATTTCCTATCAGTAGTGATTCTTCCCAAGGTCAGGCAAAATATGAGTTAAAATCATAAGCTAGGGACTATACTGAAGGGGACTTGGCCTACCTCAAACCCAGAGACTTGGCCCACCTCGAACCCAGAGAGATACCTGGGCCTAGAGTTCTCATGATGTTTAGTACCCTTTATTCATTCTGAACAACATACCAACTGGGACCTGTGGACAAATCTGGGCATACATTGCCTTCTATTGTCGAATCTGTGACAACAAACCAATAAAAACCTCAAGCCTACCTTGGACCATTAAGTAATAAAATAGTGGAATTCAGATAAAATAGACAACTGATTTATAATTTCTGTAACGACAGACAAAATTTCCAAGCTAGGAAGACTGCAATAAATGAACATTCCTTCACTACCTAGAGGATGAAGTACACCAATAAACATCATGGATTGAAGAAAACAGTGACTTTCTTTAACATCAACAGCACAAAGCCAGAAACTTACAGAATAATAAGAATAGCAAAACTTTGTTAAATAATTCAAAACAGCTATTTTAAGTCAGTTCAGCTTGAAGTAAATAGAGAAGAATTTCAGAACCTTAAAAGAAGCTTAATAAACAATAGATACAAAACAAAATTCAAGAAGACATTGTGATGTGAAAAATATTCTCAACAGAAATGAAAATGTGATTTGAAACATCAAGATCAGGATAGATGATAAATAAGAACTAATCAGAATCAAGTATTTTGAAAACACACAAAAAATAGAGAAAAATAAAGAAAGCATGTAGTAAATTTGGTAGCATATTTTACAAATTATTATTGAAATATGATGTCCAGGAATAATTTTAGAATGCAAGGGGAATAAAGAAAATCAGAGATGAAAAAAATACAAACTTTAAAAAATCAGCAATGTATAGTGATATATATAAATGAAGACACCATGATGAAGCATATTATATTGTATGCTAACTTAAAATTTAATTTTAAAAAGTAATGAAAATATCTTTCTAAATGTTTTAGCTTTACATGTTCTTTTTAATATTCTTGTTTCAGAGATTATAATATAATTACAAAATTTCACCTTTCCCTTTCCTCCCCGAAAAACCTCCCATGTACCCTTTCCTACTCTCCTTCAAATTCATGGACACTTTTTTCATTAGTTGTTATTGCATACACACGTAGATTTTGTGTGTGTGTGTGTGTGTGTGCTCAGTCTATACAATATTACTCGTATATGTGTTTTCAGAGCTGACCACTTAGCACTGGAGAGTCATTGGTGTGCTTGCTCTTCCCTTGGGAAGATTACCTCTCCCACTTCCAGCTCTCCTCAGCTGCTGAAAGAAAACAAAAGTTTTTCATATTAGTGTATTTACATACCTATCTTTTTAATGTTCTAAAAGCTATCAGAAACTACAATTTTTGTTAATTGTTTCTATTATAACATCTTGAAATATATTTGTTTTTCATTTTAAAATGAAATATAAAAAGAAGCAATCAAATATCCAAGTACAGAAAAGTCAAAGGTTTTCAGTTTGTTAAACTAAATATCTCAAGATACGCTATAATCAAGATTGCAGCACTGAAAATAAAGAGAAGGTTCTCAAGACTGTAAGAGAAAAGAAGCAAATAACACATCAAGGTCTCCCAATTAACCTGGTAGCACACTTTTTAACAAAACCATATGAGACAGGAGAGAATGACAGAGATTTTTCACAGTATTGAAGGATGTTAACACTACCAACCAAAAACAATGTGCTTTACAAAGATACTGCTCAAAAAATGAAGAACAGATGAAGATAGAAATCTTCAGACAAAAGGTAAAAAATATATCTCCACCAGATCTGTTCTACAGAAAATAACAAAGAAAATATCTTCATAATGAAGATGATGTTAGCAAAGCATGGGTAAATACAGAAGTCCCAAGACAATGAAATTATGCAATAAATTTAAATTACTCTAGCCTTATAAAGAATCATGAATGAATAATTCATAGCTTTAGTTTTAATAATAAAACTAAAATAATTTTTAAAAATATAACTAATATTTGAAGAGATAAGTAATGTAGAAATGTGAATGTGATATTGAAATTTGAAAATATTTGGAGGCATTGAATTTAATTACTGATTTTTCTTATTGGTGTACTTTCTCTTTTCTGTGTCTGGTCTTTGTGGTTATATTTAGCTGTCATTCTTTCTAAATAATTACATAATAAAAAGTCATTTAAATATCATGGTAAGCATAAAGCAGTAAATCTATAGAAAAAAATAAAGAAAATATCAAAATAATACTACAGTACATAATCATGGATGTGGACTTTTAAGTGCAAGGAAAAGAAAGGAATTAAAAGAAACTATAAAACAAAGCAACAGATATAGCAAGTCCTTAAATATCAATAATTTCTATAAATGTAAATTAATGAATGTTTTCAAATAAAAGATACTGTCATTGAATGATTTAAAAAGTGGAGGGTTGAGCTGGTGAGTGAGACTCACTTGCCTGCCTGCGACTGCTTGCCATGGGTGGATAGGAGAAACCATGATCCACCCTTTTGGTCCCAGGCCGTCAGGCACCATTATGGTGAGCAAATATATGTTTGGGTTTGGGAGAGAGAAAGACGCAGAATGGTTCATGTCCTGTGGAGAGAGGCAGATCTGAAGATGCTAAGGTGGTGAGGAGCAAGCTGAGGTAGGTAGCCTGATTGCCTCCTGGGGCCATGGTGACATCCGGGCCTCAGCTGCTGCCAAAAGGCCATGTCTGGGTCTGTGGTCCTGACCCATCCACAGTCTCTGTTGATGTCCTTGGCTCCTGTTCCCACCAAAGGCCATGTGGATAGAGCTGCACAGACTTGGCCCCATTCCTCACTGGCTGAAACACTAGGGAGAACTGGCCCTGCCTCTCACTGCTACAGCAGTTGGGAGAGTGGGTCCTGCACCTCGCCATGGTAGCACAATAGAATTGACTCTGTTGTCCGTGGCACTGGTGCGCAGGCTCTGAGGGTGTGAGAATGGGAGCCATGGCTCCACTACTCATCTGTCATGAGGCAGCACGGGCAAGGGAGAGATGCCCACCCCCTCGCCCATCACCCCTCACGCCTAGGATCATGAGAGAGGGCGTGAGACCCCTCCCCCTTTTCTACCATGCTGTGGCGTGGGTGAGGAAAAGATGTCCTTTGCCCTCTCCCTCCACCTGCAGCAGGCAGGAGAGCTGGCTTGGGGGTCATGAGCGTGGGAGAGCTGCTCCTGCCTTCAGCAGCAGCATCACTTGTGAGAGTAGGCCTTGAACCTCACCTGGGCAACACAGTAGCGCTGACCCTGGTGATATGGATGCTGGTGAGGGTCACAGTAGGAACTGTACGAAGGCTATAAGATGTGATATGAGCAAAGTACACTGCATATATGTATGACATCTTCAAAGACTAAATCTACTTTTGTTATTTTATTAAATGGACATAACATCAACTTTCTAATGACTTATCCTTTTGCCCACAGATTAGTTCATCTTCGACAGCTCAGCCCCAACTAGTTATCTATATCACCGCATGCTCAAGTTTCAAGTAACATCAGGGAAGAAGGGAGAGAAATAATGCAATATTCAGAGGATGGGTGGGACTGCTGTGAGATGGGGTAACTTGGATACAACTGGGTCATTGCACTTGTGGACTCACGGAGTGGTTAAGAACTGCACAATTCAAACCAGACACACTCTATCATGAATGGGAAGGGATTATGAGGCCACACCATTAAGTGAAAACTGCTGGCAGTTGAGGACCTTTGGGGAAGGGCGTTAAATTTCTTCATGAGTTTGGTCTATATATATGGCTCATGATATAGAGGACTGTCCTACAAGCAATGCACAGAGGGGAATGTCTGATTGGACTTCATGCATTATAAAGAAAAGAGTAAAGGAGATAATAGTCAGGCAAATGACCTGAGCATTTATCTGGGAGAAGGTGGAAGAGGGAGGACATTGGCAAAATGCCCTGTATACATGCTTAAACTCAAAACATAGATAAAATAAAAACAAATAATTGCAAACAATTAAAATAAAATAACAATCACTTAACAATCAAGTAAAAGGTGAAAAGGAACAGTGTTTAAATGTCTGTTATTACAAGAGGTAAATTTTATATTTAAAAACAATTTTGAGCTAGTTTCAGTAGCTCACATCTGCAATCCTAGTACTCAGGATGCTGAGACCAGATAACTTCCATGAGATTAAGAACAGTCTGGGCTACCCAATGATTTGCAGCCTTATCTGGTGAGACCATGTCTCAAAAATACAGATATATCTTTAAGAAAGCAAAAGAAGACAAAGGTTTCAAAATAAGGAGGCGCGTTATATGCATGTCTGAACGAGTTGAAGAACAAACAATCAAAAGTGTATATAGTGTATGAATTGACTGCTTTAATTTTATGTGTGAGTGTGTGTGTGTGTGTGTGTGAGAGAGAGAGAGAGAGAGAGAGAGAGAGGAGAGAGGGAGGGAGGGAGGGAGGGAGGGAGGGAGGGAGGGTCTGCTATCTACATGTGTATACAGCTGTGCTTTACCAATGCATGGGCATATGTAGGCCAGAGGTTGGGTGGCACTGGGGTACCTTCAGTTGCTTCTCCACTTTATCTTTTTGAAATAGGTACATCACTGAACTTGGAACTTGCAATTTTGGTTATATTTTAGCTTGCTTCTGGGATTCATAGGTCTATATCCCAAGCTCTAGAGTAATAAGCACTTCACAGCAGCTGGTTTTTATGTGGGTGCTGGAGAGTCTCACTTAGATCCTCATATTTGCACAGCAAATACACTTACTCACTTAGCCATGTCCCCCACACCCTGAGTAGATGTTTTTAAAAGACCCAACAACATAAAACTATAAGTTATGTATAACTGAAAGTAGGGAATTTAAAAAGTTATCTCAGGAAAATGAAGATTAAAATATAAAAGAGATAGCCATAACCATGTCAGACAACATGAACATTCAGAACAAGACTCGTAAATGCATATGAGACTTGTAAGTGTGTATGTGACTAACATGGAAGTATCTATATAATAGATAATAATTAACAAACAAATAACTAGAAAATGTTAATAAATGTGAAGGGAGATATAGCCAACAACAATATTGACAGTAAAGCAACTTTAGACTAATTTGAAGAAGAGATAAATCACCCAGATATAAGATTAGTAATGAAACTACAGAAGTAAACATTATAAACCAAATGGAACTAAGAAGCTCTTATAGAACATTCCCACAATAGCAATATAACACACTCTAATAAAAGAAACATGGAATGATCTCCCAAATAGGTCATATATTAGGTTACCACAACTATCTAACTTAAAAACATTGAAATTACATAAAGTTTTTTTTTTAAATAACATTGATATGAAACTCTAAAAAAAGAACAGGGAAAATTTAGATGGGGAAAAAGGTAAAAATATGTAGAATTACGGGCTAAAGAGATGGGTCAGTGGTTAAGAACACTTGCTGCTCTTGCAGAAGAGAGGACCCGGATTTAGTTCACAGCATCTACAAAGTGACTTGCAGTCATCTACAGCTCCAATTCCATAGGACCTGATGCCTTCGTCTGATGTTCATGGGCACCAGACACATATGTAATACAAATATAGGCATACAGGAAAAACACTAATACACATAAAATACAACAAATCATAATTAAACTCACTGAGAACCTCACGTATCTGTGTAAACACACACAGAGACAGAGACAGACATACAGAGAGATGAAAGTAGTAGAAAGGCTGGTTGGGAAGAAATAAGGCTTCAGTGGGAGAAAAAAAGGAGATACGAGAAGCCAATGAGGTATAAAAAATACTTAAATTCACTGGAGAAAGGCATGAAATTGTCAAATAATGAATAAATAGCTGGGAAGTGGTGAAACACACCTTTAATCCCTGCACTCAGGAGGTAGAAATAGGCAGATCTCTGTGAGTTTGAGGCCATCCTGGCCTACAGAGTGAGTTCTAGAACAGCCAATGATACACAGGGAAATCCTGTCTCAAAAAATAAACAAACAAACAAACAAACAATGTCATACAGGGTTTATTCCTGTGCTTAGCTTATTTCACTAGTAAAGTTTCCTCCAGATCCATCCACATAGCTGTTGGGGGTAATTTACTAGAGCATGACAACCTTACCAGTGTATACATCACTGAAAAATAACAGCTTCTCCTTTTAAAAGTAGGATAATATTTAATGTATAAACATACCAAAAATTTATCCATTCATTATTTATTGATACAAAACTTTGTTACTTGCATATTACTGATTACTATGACTAAGACTACAATGAATATGGGAATTAGCATGTATTGTTTTGGGGTTCCACTGATCAACAACTCATGGGATGACATCCTATAACTGGTGCTGGGATCTTTGTTTAATAATATATGGCTTTCGGGAAAAGCTTTCTGCACCCATGAGGAGTCCCTCAATTTAACTTTTAAAATTATATTTTAAATAGATTTATAAAACAGTATGTTCCCATAAGCCATTTTCATCCCCCTTAGTTTTGGTTAAGTCTTTCTGTCATCCATTCCACTCCCCTATTCTCTCAATCCCCAAATACATTTTCCACCCCAATAGTCCCTCTGCTCATTTTCATATCGCACATGTGCCTCAATGCCTTTTACCTTAAGGCTTCTTTTATTTTTTCCCCGGTAATGGCCTCTTCTAGCTTCCTGGCCTTTGTGAACACTTCATGTTTATGTGTGGGCTGCAGGTGAACTTGATTTTTTAGGCATGAAATAGTAAGAACTTATCAGAGTAGAAGACTGTGGGATAGAGGGTAAGGAAGGAGAATGTGTTTGTCAAAGGGTACAATGTTTAGTTAGTCTTGAAATGCAAGTTTTAATGATCTCTTGCACTACAAGTGACCAAAGGTAACCATAATATATACTTAAAAATTTCTTTATAGATTTTAATGTTCTCCCTACAAGCTGATGATAATGGGTTAATCATTTGGTTTTATTAATCTTTTTTAACTTGTATACTGACCAAAATTTCACATTTTGCTTCATAGTTATAATTATTTTTCATTTATAAAAATTTTCAACTTAAAGATGAAGACACAATAAAATTAGCATTTTCACATAACAATGTAGATGGGTTCACACAAACTTAATTTTAATGGGTGATAAAAAAAGACACCTTTGTATCACATGTACTCACTCATAGGTGGTTTTTAAACATAAAGCAAAGAAAACCAGCCTACAAACCACAATCCCAGAGAACCTAGACAACAATGAGGACACTAAGAGAGACTTATGTAGATCTAATCTACATGGGAAGTAGAAAAAGACAAGATCTCCTGAGTCAATTAGGAGCATGGGGACCTTGGAGGAAGGTTGAAGGGGGAAGGGGAGAGGCAGGGAGGGGAGCAGAGAAAAATGTAGAGCTCAAAAAAATCAATTAAAAAAAGAATCTTTGTTCTAATCCAGCATTTTCTCCTACTCACTTGCTTTGTACCAATATTTACAAAGAATTACATTTATGGACATTGCATACTCATCAGTGCTTCAATACCATTGTTTAATACATTTGTTTTTGAACTTAGACACAAAGTCATAAATAAAAAGACATTTAAACTTAAAAATAAAATTTAATTAATACAAATAGATTTAAATAATATAGCCCTAAATAATTAATGCAGTCAAAGAATAAATAAAAAATAAATTAGAAAATACTTGTTGGGGCAAAATTAATATTAAGAGAAAACTATCTATATCTATTTTTAACAATTGAGACAGAATCATTGCTGTAGTTCAAATAACTATAAAATATCACCAAAATATAATCAAATTAATTACTAAGAATAACAAAAATCAACCAAAATGAATTTAAGTCATTAGAATAAAAATTAAAAATATAAATGAAACCAGAAGCTTATTTTATAAATGTAAATAACATTGACAACTCTTATGTTGACAACTTAGAAAAAAGAAATTAATGAAAATATAGTTATTAAAAGTCTAAACTACAAGTCTATGCATCAAATAAAGTACATGAACTATTATACTGAATAATTTCAAAGAAATGTACAAGCTCTTAGAAACATACAAAGTACAAACTTTAGCAAATCTAAAGACAACAAAAAGAACCAATCAGTGATTTTGATTCTCTAATTAGAGAAATGTCCAGATTTTGATGGCTTTATTCTTAAACTACTCCAAATTCTGAAGAAGGAGGACTGATAATCACATTTTAAGAGCCAAGTATTGAGATAATACTTAAAAAAATGCAAGAAATCTGTAAGAAGAGCAAATTACAGGTTAATGTCCCACACTAACCTAGAAGAGAAATCCTCAGCAATGTGCTAGTAAATGGAGTTCAAGAGTAGATTGAATGTATCATTCATCGTAATTAAGTAGGATTTGTTGCCAGGATACAAGAATGAAACATTAGAAAATCAGCAAATGTGGTACACAAGTTGAGCAGAATGAAAAAAAAAACATGCAATCACTTCAACAAGTGCAAAACAAGCATTTGAAAAAAATCAACATCAACTTTCATAATGAAAACCCAAAAAATTTGATATGGAAATGATACAACCTGACTACAATAAAGAAACTCATATCTGGTTCTATAAATTTAGTCACAAACCCATGGCTGGGGAGCTCACAAGCCTACGCCAAGAACCTTTTACTGTCATTTTGCTAAATGGACTTGATGCTAAATGGACATGAATTGAAACTGCTTTCTAAGTACTTATTGTTACTCTTATAGATCAGTGCTGCTTTCAGCTTTCATCAGAGAAGCTTCTCCTTTTTTTTTTTTTTTGCACTGGTTACAAGTTAATACAGACTCATAGCTGGCCAAAATATGTGTAATACACGACAGAGTAGTGCTCAGCCCTAAAAGAACATGCACATCAAATTCATTTAAGGCTCGGGGAACATCAGGAAAGAAGATAATGAAAAAAGGTAAGAGCCAGAGGTTGGGAAGAGTGCTGTGGCATAGTGTGTTTTGGACATATGTCCGTAACACTTAGGAATTCACTGTGGCTTCCTGCATGAGACCTGAACAAGACTGTGTCTACCGTCATTTCATCATGCATTGGGGAGAAGTTCATGAGCTTCCACTCCTCACTGTGGGTCCATGGGAAATTAATGAATACTCGAAGAGAAGTTGTCATTTTTCTGAGCTGCGTTGCCACTGACTGACAACTTACACATGTTCCAGGAAATAACTCCCCCACTTACATTCATTCAAGTATCCTTAATTAAACTCAATAGGTTAAAAAAGACACCAATGTAGGAGGGGTTTCAGCAAGAGAGAGGAAGGATGAGGTAATAATGAGGGGAGGAGACTAAAATGTCCAATGCCCCAAACTCAGTATCTGCATGTATGAAACTGTGAAAGAATGAAAGTGTGTCAGAATAGATTTTATACTACAAATATACAGACTAAGTAAAAATGAAGCATATAAAAAGTGCATAGAAACACAATAAGCCTTTGCTTTTCTTTTAAATATGTCAACGTTTTCTTGTACTATCTGTACTGCATTAGAAATTATAAGAGGCTATTTTTTAACCTTTCATTAACCCCGACAGTGAAATCTCTTTTATCAGAATAAATGTGTGCTATGTGTTAATATTTATTAAGATTTTTACCTTACCAGGGAATATAGCTGCCAACATTTTAAGAGAGCTAATTCTTTTCCCAATCAATTTAATTTTTATATATTTACCATTAGAATACTTAAATGTATTTCTTACTGCAAAAAAATTTCCATACAATATATTCTGATCATGCTTTCCCCTCTCCCTTCTCCTCCCACCTCCTTCTCACCCACCCAACTCCATGACCTTTCTTTCTCTCTTTAGTTATTAAAAACCTGGCTAATACACACACACACACACACACACACACACACACACACACACACACACACACACACATACACACACACACCCTGTAAAAACACAAAAACTAGAAACCATAATATAGAAGACCAAAAAGACAAAAAAGCACAAACAAAGCAATATGAGACAAAAGGTCTGCAAAATTACCACTGACTTGTTTTTGTGTTGGCCCTCCACTGCTCTGCATGGGACTTATGTGTGGTTAATATACCCAGTGAGACTCCATTGATGAAAACTATTTTTTTCTTTTCTAAGTGGATGTCAATTGCAGATACGGTCTTAGTTAAGGCTGGAAGATGAGTATGTAAGTATTGTTTTGTGACAATCTGATTTTTTTTTTAGTGCTCAAGTGAGTTGATTCAATCTATATCACTGGACACTCCTCAGAAGTGTTCTAACACTGGACTACAGTTCATTTTTCTGATTTTATTTAGTAAATGTTCAAAACTGACATTTTAAAAATAATACTGCCTTACAAAAATCAGTCTCTAAATGAAATCCTCTTGTTACCACCCTGTTCATAAGATTTTTCAGAATAGCAATTGAAAAACACAAGTATTTTGTTTTTTACCTCTATAAAATAAAACAGAAGTATGGAGGGGTTGTGGAAGGGAATAAGAGGAGAGACAGCTAAAATTAAGGAGTATCTGAGGGGTAGGATGGAAGCTTCATACAGTTAAAAACTTCCTAAAATATATACATGTATGAAGGCAATCTAAATGAAATCACCAAATAATGGGGGAGACAGAGTCCCAACTGGCCATCTCTTGTCACCAAATGAAGCTTCCAGTACCAGGATTGGGTAACATCTAATTGAGTTGTTGACCAAAGTGAATGACCTTGGAACACTCACCCCTAAATGGAATGATTCCACTGTAACAGGGTTTCTCCACCTTGTCTCAGTTAGACTCATCTTTGGCTTCTACCCCTTGCCCTGAAAAGTTCTGTGGGAAACCACCCAGTCCTGGTCTCAAAACTAGGGGTAAATAAAATGCCCCAAGTAACTGTATGTTCTTGGCTCTTTTAAAACTGCTTCCTTGCTTGCTTCCCCCGGCAACTGCCACCCAAAATGTAGTTTTTCAGTGTTCTTTGTCTTTAAAAGTTCCTCATAATATGCATTCGGGGCTGCTCTGTGAGAAGTGTTTCTCTCCAGGCAGTTGTAAGCAGGTTTAAGACAAATTATCAATTTGATCTTTGATCTTCCTGAGTGGTCTTGGGTTTTTTGTTTGTTTTGTTTTTTATTTAAAGAATTTTTTTCATTTTATATACCAACCCCAGTACTCCCTGCCCTGCTTTCTCCCCATCCTACCCCCATCCACTCCTCAGAGGAGTCACACAATGGAGTATTACTCAGTGGTAAAAAAAAAAAAAATGACAGCATGAAATTTGTAGGTAAATAAATGGACCTAGAAAAAAAAAATCATCCTGAGTGAAGTAACCCAGACCCAGAAAGAAAAACATAGTATGTACTCACTCAAAAGTAGATATTAGACATAAAGCAAAGGATAACTAGCCTATATGCCATGACCCCAGAAAAGCTAGGTAACAAGGAGAACCCTAAGAGGGACATGCATAAAGGACCCCAGGAAAGAGAAATAGTTAAGATTTCCTGGGTAAGCTGGGAGGGGGTAGAAGGCAAGGGATGAGGGTGGGAATATGAGGGATTGAGATGACTGAGTTGGGGGAGGGATGGAGAGGCAGAGCAATGAAAGGGATATCTTGATAGAGGGAGCCACTGTGGGATTAGAAAGAAACCTGGTGCTAAGGAAATCCCCATGAATCCACAAGGATGACCCCAGATAAACCTCTTAGCAATAGTGGAGAGGGTGTCTGTGCCTGAACTGGTCTGCCCCTGTAATCAGATCAGTGAATACCACAACTGTCATCATAGAACCTATATCCAGTAACTGACTGAAGCAGATGCAGTGATCCGCACTCTCGGGGTTTTTACCCCATAACACCCATCAAATCCCTCCCCTCAGAGCTCAGGGAATCCTGAGGAAGAGGAGGCAGAAAGAAACAGAGCGATGGAGGACAATAAGAAAACAACATCCTCTAAATCAACATGAATGAAGCTCATATGAACTCAGACATGGAGGCACTACACACAGGGCCTGCTCAGGTCTGTACAGGGTCTTCTGTGCTTAAAACACAGTGTCCAATTTAGAATTTTGGAGCGATCCCCGAGTGTGCATATGAGTGGGTCTCTGGTTTTTGTTTTTACATCTTTTCATCTTTTTATTGTTTATATTGAGCTATGTATTTTTCTGCTCCCCTCCTCCCCCATCCCCTTCTGCTCTCTCCCATGATTCCCACGTTCTTAGGGTCCTCTTTGTTGTCTAGGTTCTCTGGAATTGTTAATTGTAGGCTGGTTTTCTTTGCTTTAGTGGCATTTAAGTTGTTTACAGGTTCTGGCTATGACAAATAACACATCTATGAGCATAGTGGAGCACATGTGCTTGTGGAATGATTGAGCATCCTTTGGGTATATACTCAAAAGTGGTATTGCTGGCTCTTGAGGTAGGCTGTGTCCTAATATTCTGAGAAATCACTATACTGATATCCAAAGTGGCTGTACCAGTTTGCACTCCCATCAAAAAATGGAGGAGTGTTCCCTTTACTCCATAACCTCTCCAGCACAAGTTGTCATCAGTGTTTTTGATTTTGGACATTCTGACAGGTGTAAAATGGAATCCCAGAGTTGCCTTGATTTGCATTTCTCTGATGTCTAAGGATGTTGAGCATTTCCTTGAGTGTCTTTCAGTCATTTTAGATTCCTCTGTTGAGAGTTCTCCATTTAGGTCTGTACTCCATTTATTTTACTGGATTATGTGATCTTTTGGTGTCCAATTTCTTGAAGTTCTTTGTATATTTTGGAAATCAGAAGTCTGTCTGATGTGGGGTTGGTGAAGATCTTTTCCCATTCTGTAGGGTTTCGTTTTGTCTTGTTGACCTTGTCCTTTGCTTTACAGAAACGTCTCACTTTCAGGAGGTCCCATTTATTAATTGTTTCTCTCAGTATCTGTGCTACTGGGGTTATATTTAGGAAGAAGTCTTCTGTGCCAATTCATTCAAGCCAAGTGTACTTTCCACTTTCTCTTCTATGAGGTTCAGTGTGGTTGGTGTTATGTTGAGGTCTTTTATCCATTTGGACTTAAGGTTTACACATGGTAATAGATAAGGATCTATTTTCATTCTTATACATGTTAATATTCAGTTATGCCAGCACCACTTGTTGAATATGATTTCTTTTTTCCATTTTATATTTTTTGATTATTGTCAAAAATCATGTGTTCGTAGGTATGTGGATTGATAGCTGGGTCTTCGATTTGATTCCCTTGGTCCTGCTGTCTGTTCTTATGCCAATGCCAGGCTGTTTTCAGTACTGAAGCTCAGTAGTAGAGTTTGAAGTCTGGGATTGTGATCCATCTTTTGCCTTGTCTTGAGTTCTTTTCCTTCGGTTTTGTTTGCCTTGTAAAACTTGAATGTGATAGTTTTTGTTTTATTACATTTTATTTTGTAATATTTTAAAAATGAATGAATGAGTGAATATCTAGCCACTAGGGTAAAGGTTAACAACTGAACTGTCATTTATACCTGTGGGGAGAGAAAAAAATCAGTTTTCTCCAATCCAGTGATACTACTCCCAGACAGGCTTCATGCTCAGGATTAGCTGACCAACTTATAACAAACACCACACTTTTTTGTGTGCTTTTATTTGGTTAGAATTTGGTGGGGTCTTTTTTTCTCTTTAGGGTGGAGGTGTTTTGTTTTCTTGCTTTTGGGGAGTTTTGTTATATGTTTTGTTTGTTTTGGGTGCGCAGGGGCAGGGAGAGGACCTGAAAGGATTTCAGTTAGAGGAATCTGATAAAAGTACACTTAAATTTACAGATTGTTTTAAATAGTATAAAATATAATAAAACAGGAATTATTTTGAAAAGTAATTACATTTATTTGAAATATTGAATCCTAATTAATGTTTAGGCTCTACCCACAGAGCTTTCATTTTCTTACACACCAGAGATGTCTACAGGGATGCTCACCTTCCTATGCAGTGCTTGACTTTCAAGGATCCCATTCAGGCTCCATTACATCATCAACTTTGTGTTTTGCATGCCTCAAAGAGCAGCATTATGTGAACAATGCCAAGGTCTGTCCCCAGCATGAAGAGCAACTAGACAAGGGTTGCAGTGACTTTTGAGAGGCTGCATTGCTGAAGATGAGGAAACAAATCCTAAGAAAATGCTTTCCTACTCAACCCTTTTCAAGTAGAATACTGCTGAGCTATTGTTGGTTTGTTTTTTTTTCTTTTTGAGGATAGGTATTTCATATTAAATTTATTTTTCCAAATGCTGGAGTGGGATGGATGACATGTGCCAGATTTACTACTTTAAAAGTGATTTTCTGACCAAGTGGCAAGTACTTTAAATCTTTTGTATATTTGTTTTCAGTTATCTATGTAAACTTAGTTAAAGAAGTTATCAAAACCTATACTATGCTGGGGATGTTAGTGTGGCAATTTCTTAGAAAATTAGGAAACAACTTTCCTCAAGACCCAGTAATACCACTTTTGGGTATATATCCAAAAGATGCTCAATCGTGCCACAAGGACATGTGCTCAACTATGTTCATAGCAGCTTTATTTGTCATAGCCAGAAACTGGAAACAACCTAAATGCCCCTCGATCGAAGAATGGATAAAAAAAATGTGGTACATTTACACAATGGAGTACTACATAGCAGA